>PVJA010002507.1:0-98430 GCA_004027025.1 Myocastor coypus
ATATTTTGATGGCTTAGAACTTAGACTTGTTTCATCTTGACAGATGCAGTTACTTTTGTGATGCTTAGACTTTCAGTATGTATGCAGGTTCCATGAAAAACTAGGATCAAAGCCATTTAGCATGCATGGTATGGGGATTTTAGAAGACAACAGGATAGTTAAATTTTGTTTATATTTTGAAGCAATTGTGAGCCAAGTTGGCTATCTACTCCTGACTGGCATTGGAGACTCTGGGTGCTGATGCAGCCCAAGTATGGAGAGCTAGGTCAGTCCACCAACTCCTCTAAGTTGGGCCAAACCCCAGCCTCAGAAGTCCCTGCCATTGCTATTAGCCACCAGATGGTGCTGGCAGGTGTTTGTGTAATGCCTGATTTGTGATGCCCATCGTTTGCTGTTGGTCTAAGGTACTCTCTGAGAGAAGATGATCCTGCTTCCTAGGGCCAAGCTGGACTACACTTTGGCAAGTGTAATTTCCATGTCTATTGTGCATCCTTTGCAAGCTCTGTACATGCACACCTCCACAGTAGCAGCTTGTACAAGGGCTGCTGCATCAGATCTGTTTCCAGGATCTTCCTGTTCATGCTGCATTCTTAAATGTCAGCTTCTACTTTACTGTTCTAGTCTCATAACATATGGTACGTGTTATATCTGCTTTGGGTAGAGGGGGCTTCTAGTAAAATTTCTTGGTGTCTTAGACAGAATTAATTTCAATTGCTCCAAAGTAACTTTCTAGCTTTTCTTACTGGGAGAGACCAAACATAACAATGGGAACAAATTATTCTCCAATGAGAAATTATAAAGTCCATTGTTTTGTTAGGTTTGGTGATTACTTTACCGCTGAAATATTATAACTGTTCAATCTCAAAAACTTACTTTTGGAATGTAGTTTAGTGGTGGAGTGTTTGCCTAGCACATACAAGGCTGGAGGTTTAGCCACCACCATTATTGTTAAACTATACCTTGCTGTCAGGCTAGAGTCTGTACTGATTGCTTCTTGTTCCTATGAGCCCTGGCCTGTAAAATCTTACACAATCAGTTGGAAAAGAAGAATATTAAGGATCTAACCTGGAAGAAAGACTTTAGTTCTGGTGCTTAGGAGAGCACTTTTCCAAATAAGAAAATTAAAATTGCAATCAGCTTTTTATATGCTTGTTTTACAGGGCTACATTATTTCCAACATTCAAAGAGAGTAGGGGTCCATTAAGATACAGTGTTGTTTTATTTTTTTTTTCTCAAAGTTAATGGACTTTTCATACTCTTGTTTACAAACATAATTAAAAGTAGGCTTTTGTAGAAAGGACCTTAATTCTAACAGAATGCTGATTAACTGAAGTGTTATTTAGTTTTTTTTTTTTTTTTTTTTTTTTTTTTTTTTTTTTTTTTTTTTTTTTTTTTTTTTTTTTTTTTTTTAAGGTCTTAGAGAGCATTTAATAGAAATTTTGGATTATTTCCAAGAGAAAATAAAGGTAGAGCAACTGGTGCAGAATGGGCACTGCACTAATATAGTAACCACTAACACTATGTAGCTATTCAAATTGAAATTAATCAAAATTAAACTAAAGGTTATATAGTGTGTTTCACTTGCTGTGTTTCAGGTTCACAATCATTACGTTCATACTGGACAGGACACACAAACCATTTCCTTCATAGGCACAAGCTGATTTGGACAGCACTTCTGAAATGTCTTGACTAAAATTTGTATAGGAGGGGATGCTAGGAGAATTGGAGCTGATGAAAGAGAGCCATCATAGGAGGACATCCGTTGCCTTCATAATACGCAAAAGTGGGGCAAGTAGCCGTCAGTGTTTCATGGTAGAAAGGACACTAATTGCTTCTGCTGCCAGAAATTATGTAGACTAGAATATTAAGAGGGCTAATCAAACTTGAACTGTTCACATGGCAAACTTTTGTTTTTATGAAGTAATCAGAACCTCCTCAGTCAAATAGCAATGAATGAGCTAATCAGTTTAGCAGTATGTATGTAAGAAAATTGAATTATAGTAAATTATGCGTAATAAATTATTTGATAAATTTTCATAACTGAATCAACATGCAAGGTCCACCTTTCAAATCACAATTAGCTGTAAAACCATCCATGGACTAACCCCTGAGTTTCATGTCCCCAAAACCTAACCACCTCCCCAAAGCCTCACCTGTATGCGCATGAGGCTTCAGAAATTGAGATAGAAGCCATAACAAGCATTATTTCTGCTCTTTCCATATCATCACGATCAACTTACTTAATGCTTTTGTGCTTCCATTTGCCATTTATAAAATAGAAGCAGTGATAGTCTTATCTCATAAGATTGTTAAGAGCATTAAGGGAGATAGATTATGTAATCTTGGAACAAAGTAAACCTCGAGAAAAGATTAGGTTAATTGGTTACTACAACTCCTGCACGATACAAGCTGAAACAACCTCTGTGTTACAAAGAGAAGAAAATGTGCATATGTAAAGTCATCTTGGTGTAAATGAGAAAGAATTCCCTGGAGAGGTTTTGTGCACACAAATATGCTCATGGCATCTGAGGTCAGGACAGAGGCAGAGCTCAGAAGGGAGAACAGTACTGACTCATCGGTGATGGGCTAAGCTCCCAGCCTGACTTTTGCTTAGGCAAAATACTGATTCAGATAAGAAGACTCCAAAGCAGATTCCCTAGCAGAAAGAATCAACTTAATACTCACACTGAGGTTTTGATTATTTATATAAATGTGTTCGGTCATATAGATTTACAGTCAAAACTTTACATGAAGCTTATGGGGAGTTTGGGCATGGACAGGATTTTACAGTGCATTTCAAGAAAGCAGGCTGTAGGTTCTTTCCCATGGACACAAAGCTCCTTTAGCTTCAGAGTTTTCATATGAAGGAAAATCATGATAATCCTTAAATAAGTGGCTATGATAGCACAGGTGATCAACTCTGTCAATTCTACTTTAGAGAATTACTGTATAAGAATAGTGCAAGAAATACAAGAGGAAATGTTATCTTCAAACCAATAGTTGGGTTTTGTCATGAACTGTTCCACTTATAATCATTCACCAGAAAAATCTAATAGAAAAGACAGTATATAGTATTTATATAAAAAACAATATATATAGTTATATTTACTCCCATACCGTATTTTTACATAAGATTCCCTCATTAAAATTTGTTTATTTGTTGTTTTGAGAGAAAATCTCACTATGCAGTCCAGGCTGGCCTGAATTTACAGCAATCCTCCTGCCTCAGGTCTCCCAAGTTCAGGGGTTACAGGCATGAGCCACTATCCTGGCTTTATTAAAATATCTGTCTTAATGAATGACTTTTAATTTGGACATATATTTCTTAGAAGAAAATCCAGTGACTTATTGCAATCACTTCTTAACATGTTTACTTCTATCCATGTCAAATGCACTGAATATTTTATATGCGCTTATGAATGATAGGATGATTCTTGTAGTCAAATTGTCTTTGTGGGTTTTTAGTATTATCCTGTGTGGGAAGATTTACAGTATGGGGAATATTTGTGATTTTCTTTATTAAATTATGTTTAAAAAATGAATTTGAAGACACTTTTAAAAAACTAAGTCATAGTTTTAACTATAGAGATGGAAAAAGCTGGTGGAAAAAGCATCTCTCTATTTCCTAATATATTCACATATTTACATGTCTTATTTATATTATTACTGATTCATTAGAAAGTTTGCTTTGAAAATTTAAATGTAATGAGTTTCTGGAATGGTTTATGAATCACAAAATGTAAAATTATATGTTGTAAACTGTTACTGTAAATTGTATTTTTGTTGTTGATGATGAAGCAGGTATCTGAAACAGAGTTCAGAGATAGGTTGCCTCACTGCTGTTAGAGATGAGAAATTCTAGGCTGCTTGATGTGTGGGCCGTGCAGTTTGTCTGAATAGTGCCTGGCTCAGAAACTGGCTCTGGATCCCGCCTAGCTTATTGGGCTTCCCTCGCAGGTTTTCTGATCAAAAAAAAAAAAAAGGAAGGCCAGCTGCTGCCTGTCATTAAGAAGCTTAGTGAAAGTCAACACGGGGCTGGACGGTGCTGCAGCATGGGCTGTGCCCCCCTCTCTGGCTATGGACTCCCTGAAAGAGGAGTTCGTTAATGTTGCTTTTGAGTTGAAGCATGAAGTTTCTACTTGAAAGCAGCAGCAAGGGAGAAACTTATTAATTTCGGAATAATATGTTTTTGACATATATGATTTCTGAGAGCTTTTTGAACAAAGTTCTGGGAGAGAACAGTCATTCTTTACCTCCCTTTAGGCCTTATTAAGGCTGAATTGAGCGTCTTTGTGTCCCTCTGAAGCTGTAATCCAAGTAGTTCTCGGTCTTTTATTTTTCCTACAGAAGTCCAATTGTGCTTACCCAATCCTTTTCATAATTTAAGAAAGCCTCAAGGGGTGAATTATTTTTAACCTCCCCTAATGAAGATAATCATATTATGCCCTGTAGCCTAACAGTTGCTACCAGCCATTTGGTGTGATGTCTTGGTCGGTGCTCCTACATATGCTGTACTTTTTCACATATGCTAAATTGCTAAACTCTTCTAAATTCCTTTGAGTGTTTTGGCTCAGTGATTTCTTTTGCCAGTTGATTACCCAGGTTGTCTGTGTACTAGGTATTCTGCATGTATTTATTTCACTTTTATCAAGCCATTTCGTGTTGTGTCATGTTTTTGCTTGGCAAAGCCTATTTAATGGACAGAAAATGCTGACATTTGGGTGGAAAGGCCAGAAGCCTTAGGAAACGCCAGCGGAAGTCTGCACATAGCCTTTCTCAGTGGCCTAGACAATTGGAATCGAATTTTCTTGGGCAGCAGATGGAAGTGGTAAAAACTGAGCTTCTAAATTGCACCAATCTCTGAGTTAAAGGGCTTGGTGCCGTGCCATGCAAACAGCCCTGCTTTTTTCCAGCCAACAACAAGATTAGAGGCCAACTTTCAGTGGAGACTGCCTCTCAGAGGCGAGGAAAACCGGAAGCACCAGGGAAGGATCCGGAAAGGATCACACTCTGAAAAATAGTGGAACTGCTGAAAAGGATTGCTGCTGTTACAGCAAGACTATTAACTCACATTTACTTCGTGTGTGTGTGTGTGTGTGTGTGTGGTCCTCTGGATTTAAACAATATAAAGTGTCACATTTTTATTTTAACACATTTTCTTTCTCTCTGCCCTTCCCCGCTCCTCTCTTTCTCTCAAGCAAGCTAAGTATTGTTTTCTATGTGATTTTTTCCTGGATTATAGAGGGAAAAACTTTAGTGACAAAAATTAATGAAATGTCTATTTCTTATTAATTTATCAATTTTTAAAATATTTCATCTCTCTAATGAATATGTACATGGGATATATACATGTTTAATATATACATGTATACATATACATATACATATATATGTGTACATATATATGTGTTAAACTTGCATTATATTCTGTTTAGCTGCTAACTTTTGAACAAATTTTACATACTTTGTGTCTGTTCTCATTTTAAGCAGTTCTACTTAAAAGCAATTACTAAAAAAATTACAAAAGATTAGTAAATTTTACCTGTCCTCATGCTTGGGAAGTATGTAGTCAGTCTGCTATACTGAAAGGATCATAATGGAAACACTTACCCTCATAATTCTACCACCATCTATCTTTACTAGGAAAGAAGAAAACTAAAAACAAAACAAAACAACCAAAAAACCAGCCTTCCTCCCATAGTCAACTGTGCCTAATTATTTTAACCAGTTTCCACTGACTTGTCAAAACTCCTTGTATATAATAATGATTTTCCAGCAGAAAGACTGGATAAAAATATTATACAGTAATTGATTTCATTAGCTGAACATCTGGCATAACAGCCGATATATATACTTGGAAGAAATGTTCCCCAACCAGAATAACCTTGCTGTTGGGTTTTAGGGCACTAAAGTGCCGGATAAGGGTGCTCTGGGCATCAAACATGGAGAAGGCAACAGACAAGAGAGACAATAAAAGAAAATGAGGAGCAAATGAGCCACGTTTCACACACAGACTGGAGGTTGATTTTTTTGATGTTTTTTTTTTTTTTTTTTTCCCCAGGATCTCCTTACTGGAATTCAGGAAATATCCAATAGAATAATTGTTTTACTTCATATGATTCATAATTAGCTATTCTTTTACTTAAATGGATTTTGGCTTAAATAAATGCCCATAAATAAACTTCCATTATAAGAAGAAAAGAGTTCATTACCATAACGCAATGTTTGCGAAGCACTTTCTTGGTCCAAGATACTACTTACTGGATGAGCACTGATTAAATGCAGTACTGTCATTTGGCTTTTTTTATCTTTCTGGTATGTGTATCTGTATGTTGTTGAGTAGTTTCATTGTTCCCATAAATGTGTAGTTTTAACAACAATGAAAGTTTCGCAATATGTTTTTCTCACCATAACTGCTATCTCTAAGTAGTCTGTATTTTTAGATTATGTTTAGAATCATAAATATGGATACTTTTGTCACTTAGTTAATTATAAAGGACCAGTGCTAGCACATATTTTCCTTCAAGGCATTGGAAAAAACGTTTTCTTAAAAACAGTCTCTTGTATGAAGTACAAATGGTAGAATACATTAGCAAGATCTTCTAAGATGCACTCATAAAATTGCAATAGTTAATAGTTCATTGTATGTAGTAAAAGAGACTTTATGATAAGCCAAGATTGCCTTGTGATAAGAATATATTCAAAGAAAAGACAACCAATAAATTGAAAGTATTTGCAAACTATCTATCTGAAAAGATGTTGATAAACATAATATATAAATGCAATACCAAAACCTGAATCAAAGCACATTCTCTTCAAATTATGACAGCACCTGAACAGATTGTTTTCTAAAGATACACACATGGAAAGAGATGTAAAAAGAGACAATGATTAATTACTGATTAGGAGATGCAAATCAGAACCACAAAGAGATGTCATTTTGTATCTGGCAGCAGAAGTAATATCAAGAAAGCAAAAGAGCTTCTGGAGAGGGGGCGGAGAAATCAGCTGATGGGAACGTAGGTGGTACAGCCATTATAGAAAACAATATGGAAGTACCTCAAACAAGAATAGAACTACAAAACAATTTAGCAGTCTCCCAAGGTAAAACTGGCATCTCACACAGCTGCAACTTCATGTTTGTTACAGCACAATACATATTAGACAGGATGTAAAAACAATGTAAGTGTCCATCAATGGGTTTGCAGGTAAAGGTATTGTGATATATGTGTGTATAAAAAGAATAGTCCATATATTAATGTACATCAAAGATGTGCTATGTAGTATCTTTTTAAGTAACATATTATGAAATATTATTCATTATTTTAGAAAACAGATCGTTTTACTTAAGGCAAATCAATGAGCTTGGAAATCACTGTACTAAATGAAATAAGTCACAGAAAAGCAGTGGTCCTACTTCTTAAAAGTAGAAGCTAAAATAGTCAAGCACATCAAAAGAGACAGTAATGTAGTTCTTATCAGGGATAAAGAAATGGAGAGATGGTGCCCAAAAGGTACAAAGGTGCAATCACTAGGGTGAATAAATCTAGAAACTTCATGCAAGATTGTGGCTGTCTCTAGCTTGATTGAGGTAGTAATTTCACTATGCAAGATGTCAAAAAATCATACTTACTATATATTCTAAATATACAAAATTTTATTTAAGTTTATCTTTATGAAAGAGTAGCACTCTTGTGCATAAGGTAAGATCTATTTTATTTTATTTTACACAGTCTAACTATGAAGCTCACTTATACTTCCCCAGAGCTAGGATTACAGGCATGCATCACCACGCCTGGACTCTGTGGCCAGCCCAGTCAACCCAGGGACAGGGATGGTGCAGTATGTGCTGTTAAGGATCAAATTGCAGTCCCTGCGCTTGCCTAAGCAGGCACTCAGTTTGCTGAGCTATCTCGCTGGCCCAAGATAGATTTTATTTGACAAACAATATATTCTGTTTGTAGCCTGATTATTTGTGCACAGTACATACTAAATAACTACTTATAGAACAAATCCTTTCATGATTTCCACTTATTATTGCCACATTGCTCATAGTGCCAAAAAAAAAAAAAAAACTTATAAACTTTCACAACTGTGATGTGAGAGGCCTGAAGATGCATATCCAATGTTTTCAGGGTTGAGCCTGAACACTCAAACAAGCCAAAAGCACCAATGTGAAGTGTTTTTGTTCTGCTATACATAAATTTAGCTTTAATATTTATATATTATATTTATATAATCTAATTAACACAATGGTAGTAAACTTGTCTGGAAATACAGTTAGAAAGAGACATTTTGAATTGCATGTCTTCAAGAAAAGGAGAATCACTATCACAAAACTGGGGACTCACTGAACTTACAGTTTTTATCCAGTTGTGTGATACATTCTGGTGATCTTTGAGCCCTGCTCCAGTTTGGACAAATAACTGCTGGTAATAATGAATTTGAGGTTGGCGACTTTTTTTTTTTTTGCTTTATTTATTTATTTTTTTATTAGGAAAATTGTATTTGATAGAAAAATACTATTGAAGAACACTTAGCATTTTATATTTATATATAAAATTTCATTACTCATCAGAGGCTCTCTTGGGAGAAGTTGGGCTGTATGCCATTTTACAAACAAAAACTTGAGGTACACTGTCCGTAAAGGACCAAGTGGAACTGCAATCCAAGTATGTCTGACACCTCAGTCCATGGTGTTTCTGTCATATAACCAAGATAGTTCTTTCTAATACTTACGTCTTAGTTGCGAAGTGTGATGAAAACTTTAGTTGTCACTGTTTTATTTCATTTTTAGAAGTATTTTAGAGAGAATACAGAATAGTAAAAAAAAAAAAAAAAAAAAAAAAAAATGGAGGCCAAGAAAACCTAGTTCTTGGGCCAACCAAATAACTCAGCAGATTAAAGTGCCTGCAAGCAGTTGCAGTGACCAGGGGTTCGACCCACCGGGGCACACTGAGATGGCTATTAAGATTGGGCATGGTGGTATGTGCCTACCATCCCAGCTCTTGGGAGGCTGTAAACAGGCAGACCACTACAAGTTCAGTCTAGTATTAGACCCTGAATACCTTATGCCCTATAGACCCTTCCCTAAAATAAGAAAAGAAAGAAAGAAAGAAAGGAAGGAAGAAAGAAAGAAAGAAAGAAAGAAAGAAAGAAAGAAAGAAAGAAAGAAAGCAAATCTGGTTCCAAATCTCAACTCTACTACTTTCCTGGTAGTTTGGCCTCGCCAAGATGCTTGATGTCTCCAAATATCTTTAGCCAAACAAGATAATGGTGGCAGCCAGGGGACCGTTGCTGGCAAGATACTGAGTCAGGGATAAGCATCAGATAAGCTCATTAACAGATAAATGAATAAAGAAAATGTGGGGATTGTACACAGTGGAGTGCTATTGTCCCATAAAGAAAGAGAAACTTGTGTCATTTGTAGGAAGGCAAGTCTGGCTTGATTCTATAGGGTGGGTGAAGTGGGTCATGTACATGAGCTTGACATTTTCATGCTTTCTCTTTTATGAGATGTCCAAGTTCATGGTGCAGTTAAAAAGAAAAACTGAGCAGGTCATATTAAAATATTTTGTTTTATAAATTATAAGACCATTTAACTTGATTAAATTGTTAATTTAATCATGTAATTTATTTGCTCTTTGTTCAAATTCATGTAAAGATTTATTGATTTCTATGATGAAACACATAGAAATCAATAAATGTTTTCTTTTTTTTTTTTTTTGTCTTTTTGAGATAGGGTTTCGCTGTGCAGCTCAGGCTGGCCTTGAGCTCACTTTTGTAGCCCAGGCTGGTCTCGAACTCACACTGATCCTCCTGCCTCAGCCTCCCAAGTGCTGGCATTACAGGCATGCACCACTATGCCCAGCTAATATTTTCTTTTTCAATAGCAAAACAAGTTTAAATGTAATGCTATCAGTGTATGTAATTTACTGTTTTTGAATGTCAAAATTGAGTCAAATTTTATTGTTGGATTTATTTTTCAATAAATATGTTGAAACAGTTTTGTGGATTATACAGATAAGATAAAATGTTAGTAGATATTTGTATTTTCAAATTAAAGATTAGCTGAGCAATTCATTAATGACAATAATTTATTTCTGGACCCTGTATTAAGTGCCGAAAGTAGAGAATATAAATGATACTTTTTCATCTTGAAAAATACTTCACAACTGAGAGAGAAGTATATTTTAATAGTTACCACAGAATATCCACTGAGGCAAGACTGTATAACATGTTGGGTGACATAGAGGCACTGGTGTAACCCTTGAAGTGGTGGAGTGGGTGGCTCCTTTGGGAAACCAAAGCATGGGTCTCTTTTAAACAATTCCCATACCTAAAATTTAAGAAAGCTTATATTGCCTGTACAAGTAAACTCAAACCTTCTTTGAACTTTTTTTAAATTTGTTTTTGCAGTAAGAATATTCAACATAAAATCTACCATCTTAAATTTTTAAATTGGACACTATATTATCTATAGGCATTATACTGTATGGTAGAGCTCTAAAAGTTAATTATTATGCATAACTGAAACATTATATTCTTTTATTAGCAATTCTGTACCCCTTACCCTTGACCCACATTTGATTTTACAAAACAATTATTTTAGAAATGTTTTATGGTTGAAATTATGTGGTCTTTATACTTTTTATTGCCCTATTTCATTTACTATAAGGTCTTTGAGGTTCACTTATTTTTATCTTATGGTAGTATTTTCTCTTTTTAATGCTGAACAATATTCCAGTGTATGTGTATCTCATTTTAAAATTATACTTTCATGTACACTGATAATGCACTTAGGTTATTTCTGTACTGTAGGTATTGTGAATAAGGCTGCAATAAAACAGAAGAATAGCTATCTCTTCAAGGTCCCGGTTTCACTGATTTTTGGATATATTCAGCACTTGAATTAGTGATCAGTTTCAAGTATGCTGATATCTGAATGTCTGTCTGGTGTAATTTCCATTAAAATGAGTTGCAAGCATAATTCTATTCTATAAGTTCTGACATAACTTGCATACCTTAATCTTCAACAAAGTAAAATAAAATGCCATAAACTGAAAATTATTTAAAATGAGGGGTACTGGTGACATATATGTGAAGAATTTTCAAAGTTATTTATTTATTTATTTATTTATTTATTTATTTATTTATTTTTGCGGAACTGGGGATCTAACTCAGGACCTTGCACTTGCCAAGCGCAGGCACTTGTGCCCCTGAGCTATCTCCTCAGCCCCTCAAACAGTTATTCTTAGCATTAACAAATTTCTTGGGGTTGGGGAGATAGCTTGGCAGTCTAAGTACCCGTCTGGCAAGTGCGAAGGCCTGAGTTTGGCCCACTATAACTGCATGGTGTGCCTGCCCAGCACTGAGCAGGTTGCTGAGACTGGATGTGGTGGTGCATGCCTGTACTCCCAGCACTGGGGAGGCTGAGACAGGCAAGTGCAAGTGCAAGCTGTGTAATGTGACCCTGTGCCAAATAAAAAAATAAATACGTAAGAGATTAAGTTTAAAAAAAAAAAAAAAAAAACAAAAAACTCCACAATTTTCTTCTTGTTTTAATTTTAAATTTTCTTACATTTTTTTCCTGCTTTTTTATTCCTTAAAATATTTTCCTTTTCTTAAAAATGCTGTGTGATACTGGCAAGATAGTAAGTTTAAAAAAATTTTTTTGCATATATCTTGTTATATAATAATAGATTATATAAATATATATACATTAATGTGTATATAATGGGAAAATATTCAGTTACAAAGGGTAACATTATGTCATGTATGATCAAATAGATGAACCTCAAGATATGCTACATGGTAAAAGCTAGTCACAGGTCAAATTTTGTAAAATTTCATTTACAGAAAGAGTCTAATATAGTTAAACCTGTAGAAGCAAAATGCAGATTACTAAAAGATAGGAGCAATAGAAATGTAGATGGTATCCAAGGAGTTTAAAATTTCAGTTGTTCAGATAAACAAGCTCTAGACATATATTGTACAATATTGTGCCTGTAAGTAATAATAGTTTATTGAACTCTTAAAATATTAAGATAGATCTCACATTAAATATTCTTAACACAATGATAGTTACCTAGAAAAGTAGCAAACACTATATAGCCATAAATCAAAAATAGGATATCATGAAAAAAGACCACTGAGAAAAATGAAGTATCTTTGAAAATTAAACACTGTTGATATTTATTTAAAAAGTCAATACATTTATTTGGGACACAAAGTTAAGGAAAATTTCTCAGAAAGTAAAAAGAACTATGATGTAGAAAACAGAAGACATAAGGTAGTAAAATTAGAGAATCAAGACAGTAAGTTTTTAACCTTGCTTACTTTCCAGTTTACAGAAGGCAAATACAAACAAAAACTCAGAAGTACAGGGCATGAAGGCATGTTAAGGATTACCCTTATTACTATGATAGAAAGTCAATTTTCAGAAATATTTTGCCATTAGGCTAGGATAGCAGCTTTTTAATTATTAAAGAAGCCCATTTGATCTTTGAAAAACTGCACATCACAGAATTTCTTCTCCTTTGTAGCCAGGCCTGCTGTCAGAATATATTTAGAAATAATGATGCTTAAACAAATGTGTAATACATGTGGTCAAAGTAATGCAGGATGAATGTAAGTTTGCTTCAGGGAATGCAAAACTAGCACTTCACTGTTTGTGCTTAAATATTTAGTACCGGGACCAGCTCTGGGAGAGACTGGGAAACCTCTCCTTGGCATTCTGCTGTTCATTAAGCTCCTGTCTATGTAAGACTACTGACATAGGGGGACCAGGCCTGTGATCTGCCCCAACTCAGTGTTTCCTTCTATTGGAGTTGCCATTCCAGGTCTTGCTATCCTTCTTGACTTTCTCCTCTCCACCTTCATCTCACTCTCTCTCCATGGCAAACTCCTCATCTTCCCAAGGTTCGGATGCAGGTACTGGGTAGCACAATGGGCTATGAGCTATTCTGACCACAGGAGAAGGCCACAGTGTGGATGTGGCCATGAGTCTAATCCAGGAGACAAAGGAACGTGGAAGAAGCACAGCCAGGAAGGGCACCATCCCAGAGGTGGGTGGAGCATAGCATAATCAGGGAGCCAGCAGAGTAGGAGCTAAAGGAAAAAGACTCATTTCAAACAGAAGATCTGGGAAGAAGTGCATAGAAATTGATCAGAAGGATAAGCTGGGTCCACCCTGAGGCAAACAATGATGGGTGACCTTTAGATAGGAAGTAAAGTCCAGTTCAAAATCAATCTGACCTGGCTTTGGCTCCCAGCATGTGTTTCTAGGTAATTTTTCAGACATTAATTACACATGCTGGGCTGCTGTCAGGCATGCCATACCTGTGAAAACCCAATAATCAGTCTATTTAGTAATTAGCTAGTTTTACAAACATGGTCCTTTCCAGAGAATTCTGCAGATAATTATCCACCTCTATTGTTTATTTAAATTCACAGGACCCTTCTTGGTCTTGCAACTATCATTTAAAAAAAATCAAAACTAGCTTTTTATTGTGGGGGTGCTCAGCCCACTTTGAGGGCAGGGCTGGCACAGCATGTAGTGTGGACAATTGAACCACAGTTCCCTGAGCCTGCCTAAGCTTGCCTAAGCAGGCGCTATAGACCGCTGAGCTATCTCACTGGCATATGCACAACTAGCTTTTATTTAGTACTTGGTATGGCGTGCCTGTTCTGAGAGCCTTATACATAAGGAACTTATTCTGTCCTCACAAATAGACTATAATACAGTACAAACTGCTGTAACATTTCCATTTGGATGAGGTGCCTGAATCATAGAGAGGGAAGGTGATGCAGTGGGGTCATACATTTGACATGTGACAGTGTTAGTTTTTAAAATAGTAGCTTCAAAAGCTCATAGCTTTTATGACCACTAGGCTATTTCCTCTAATGCATTTCCTTTAGATTACAAAGGAAGGCTATCCTTACAATTTCACACAGGCAGTATACTTCTCTTCAGTAACTGAATCAAACCCTCAGCCTCAAGCTTTTGAAAGCTTGAATCACTGGATAGCTATTTAGTGCTGTTTAATATATGCTAGAAGTATAATATTACAAAAAATTAATTTTGATCCTTCAGAAGTGTAGAATGAGCCAAATATATGTTAGTAAAGTACAGTACAATTTAATGCTTCTGTTTTAAACATTTGAACAAGGTATATAATCAATTATAGACACAAGTATGTAAAATTAGTAAAGTAAAATGCAATTTAATGCTTCTGTTTTAAATATTTGAGCAAGGTATATAATCAATTATACACAAGAGGCTGGTGATAGAGCCCAGTGGTACAAGTGCCTCCCTGGCAAGTGCAAGTTTCAGGGTTTGATTCCCAATACCAAAGTAAAATAAAATAAAATAGAATAGAATAGAATAGAATAGAATAGAATAGAATAAAATATAGACAATAGAGCAGTAAATGACCTCTCCAAGACTGCTGAGATTTTGTTGTCTGGGATATATGTGTGAAGTGGGCATTTCCTGACCAAAAGATGGAAAAGGAGGTAAAAGACCCCCAAGAGCAAAGGGACAACTAACTAAGGAAGGCCAAGATCACTTCAGAATCACTACTAGAGTAGGTCATGAGTAGTGAGGAAAGGTAAGAAGAAAAGATTTCAAGGATTTTTCCATGCAAGCCAAGGTGTTCGGGGCTGGATTCGCTAGACAGCATGACCTTTCAGACACCTTGATTGAGAAGAGTGAAGGGATTCATTTGATAAGAAAACTGTGCTCCAGGCTGTTGGAGAACACACTGCAATGTGAGGGACACTGGTTATGTCATCATGCTTAGCAAATGCTGAGTGAGAGATTTTGACATGTGAGGCTCGGAAAATGTCTGTGAAATTGGAGAAGAGAAATTAAATTTGAGAGATGTTTCTCAGTTGGAATCAACAAGATTTGACAAATGAGTATAGGTGGGGGGTGCAGTGGAATGAGAAGCAGTGACTGTGAAGTTGCCAGCCAGCAGGGTGAGTAGTTTTTAAGCTCTCTTTTAGCTGCCATACAGGAGATCCCATTTAACAACAGCATATGTAATGAAGTAGAAATGTATTTCTCTTTTATTTATTTCTTTTCTTTTTTGAGACAGGGTCTCGTTATGAAGTTCAGGCTGGCCC
Organism: Myocastor coypus; assembly: GCA_004027025.1. Lineage (NCBI taxonomy): Eukaryota > Metazoa > Chordata > Mammalia > Rodentia > Myocastoridae > Myocastor > Myocastor coypus. Next base: position 15,130 of record PVJA010002507.1, read on the forward strand.
TGAGCTCACTTTTGTAGCCCAGGCTGGTCTCGAACTCGCACCAATCCTCCTGCCTCAGCCTCTCAAGTGCTGGGATTACAGGTGTGTGCCACCACTCCCGGCTTGTATTTCTCTTTTAAACACTCCAGATTTAGCAGTCCAGGGCTAATCTGAGTTCTGCAGTGTTGTAAATATGAATCTTTTTGTTGTACTTATGCACCCACTCAGGATACCCACACTTAGCTGATTAAAGTGTCTCATCAGCAAGAACATCAGGACAGGGGTTGTAGTTCAGTGACACAGTACCTGCCTGGCAAACACAAGTTCCTGGGTTTGATTTCCAGTAATAACACACACACACACACACACACACACACAAATGTCAGTTCTACAACCCTTTAAGGAAATGACTTCAGGGAGGAGGAACATGTTTTAGGAGTCCTCTCCACTTGGTTGGATGCAACTTTGCCATGTATGTCCATTTCTGAGTACCAAAGTCTGGCCATGGTAGCCTTTACGCTGAGTGACCAGAGGCCTAGCTAGAATGAGAGTTCTGAGGTGGAGGCAGTGGGTAGGTTTAGGGAGACATAGAGATACAATGATCTCCATTTTTACTATGCTAAGGTGGAAGGCAATGAGCCTGTCTGACGCCGATGTGCAGTACTTCGAAAAAGAATTTCGGTTATGACACAGAGGAAGATCTGACAGCAGCCAGAAACCGGAAACTATGTCAAATAGACTGGGGAGGGTATTAGTATAGATAGAAGATGTAAGTGCAAATGTTAAAGGACAGTACTGGCGAGGAATGCGCAGGAGGTGGGACCAGACACGGTGCAGTCATAAGTGCTATTTGGAGAGTAGAGAAAATTAAGGAATAGTATCAGACTTCTCCTAAATTGTCCACCCCATTTCACTGTTCCTGTAATGACAAGCTGAGACTTCATTGTATAGATTACTCTGAATCTACTTTGCAGGAAACAGCTTCCAAAATCCCCAAGGATCCAATCATAGTAGCTTTCAAGCATGACCTTGATCTATTATTTATTAATATTTTTTATTAATGAAAGACAAAGATCACTTCAATAGGTGACTCCAGGAAACTTAGAAATTATTGACTTTCCCTAGTTTCTTGCAAAAATTTGCAAGTTTCCCTATAGAGTATTAAGATTTTGTTATTTTTCTATTTTTAAATCTTTTGTTTATTTATTTATTTGGTACAAGGTCTTGCTACAGAGCTTGGGCTCACAGTAAGCCTCCTTCCTCAGTTTGTGGAAGAGTTCACACTACTCTGTAGATTAATGAACCCATAGCAAGTGAAGCCTGATATGTCTGTCTGTCTGTCTATCTGTCTGTCTGTCTATCTGTCTGTCTGTCTATCTATCTATCTATCTATCTATCTATCTATCTATCTATCTATCTATCTATCTATCTATATCTTCCAGAGATTTAGTTGAAAGCAGATCTTGGATGAGCATAATGGATGGGAAGGAAGGAAAGAATCTCAAACTGAGGACAAATCTGTAAGGAAGTAGTGCATTCTCCCTTCCCCTCCTCTTTCCACCTTCCCTTTCTCTACCTTCCTTTTCTTCCTGTAGATTTCAGTGTGTTCCTAGCACAGGAGAAAGTCAGCACTGAGTGAAACGCTTACAGTACTGGAGGGAAGTTGACTGTATGCAAGAAGTATTTAATACAAAAGACAGAAGACATAGGTTTTGTAAAGGGTTTGTGTTGGGCAAGCTTGCAAGTTTGGAGAAATAAGTTTGAAGCTCTTGTCTGGTGGATGCCTTTTCCTCTATGAATTGGTTGGGCTCATCTTGCTGCTTGTCGGGACAGGATTTCACTAATGTAGTGCAAGCAAGACTTGAAGTTGCTGTGGCCCCCGGGCTGGCCTTGATCTCCTGGGATCCTCCTGCCTCAGCCTCCTGAGTTCTGGGATTGTTCCAGTATTCCTCTAGGAATTAAGATCCACTCTATTCATGGTGGTGGAGGGACCTAGGGAGAGGTGGGCTTCTTTGGGAGACATGGGAAGGGGCTTGCCATGGCTAAACCAGATGAGTGCCGAGACTTGAGTGAAATCAGCTCGCAGCCCAGGCACGCAGACAGTTGTCTTTACCCACACTCCAGTTGCAACCATTTGGGACAGAATAAATAGTTCTTTGTTCAAGTTGAAAGGTCAGTGAGTTTAATAGGGAGAAAGTGAATCAAGAAGACTGGAAGCCCTGATCAGAGTTCCAGACTGGGTAGTAAAGTAAGTGCAGTTTGAAATGAAAATGTAAAAGTAGCCCAATGTGGTGGTGCCTGCCTATAATCCCAGCACTTGAGAGGCTAAGGCAAGAGAATCAGTGCATTTTTGAAACCAGCCTAGGCTACAAAAGTGAACTCAAGGCCAGCCTGAATTGCATAGCAAGACCCTGTTTCAGGAAGATGATAAACAAACAAACAAACAAACAAACAAACAAATAAATCATAAATAAATTTAAAAATGTAAAAGCAAGATAAAAAATTATTCATAGAAAGATGAAGACTATTTAAAATCTCACATACAGATTTCATCACAAACAGGCTGATTTGGGGTCTGGAATAGTCCCAGCACAGATAAGTGACAAATCAGTGGTGTTTTTAAAATCTACAGCTGCTTTTCCCCTCTAGGAACCATAACTTTATTCTTATAAAGTTGTGTGGTCTCCCCACTTTCTCTCTCTTCCCCTTCTTCCCTGCTTTTCTTCTTTGGATGCATTTTATTTTATTTTTATTTTTATTTTTTATGAGCACAATAGATTTATTGAGGGAAAGAAAGCTCCTGTCTGAGAGAGGGACAGGAGGGGGGTCCAGAGTGTGTGTCCCACGGAATGGATGCATTTTAGAAAATCACATTCCACAGAATGATGCCAAGAGGCAAATTGCCCACTGGCTTGTGTGACGTAGTGTGTTTAATGGTTTTCTTTTCATTATCTACAAAAACTATTGAGTTTTTATAATACAAAAATGTTTCTTGGGGCTGAGGCTATAGCTCTGTGGCACAAGTGCCTGCCTGGCAAGTGCAGGGTCATGAGTTCAAAATCTGGCCCCACACACAAAAAAATGTTTCTCATCTTATAAGGGAGTTAGATACGGATAAATTAGTTGTCATTCGAAAAGCATTTGATACACCAAAGTTATTGAAGACAGTTTCTGAGCCTACCCTACTTAGTACATATGCAGAACACTTACAGTGGACAAAACCACCAAACAAAATACTATATAATGAAGTGTTGAGTATCTCATTGTACTCTATTGACTCATGTTCTGATGGTGTAGAACAGGATGGCTGTATTATTTTAACTTAAAAAAATTATCAGGTGGATCATTATAAATTTGGGGCCAGTTATACCTCTCACTTTATTTCTGTTTCCTTTGCATATCTATCTAAATAGGTGGCCATGTTTAAACTTCCCATTCAAACAGTCCTTGTTGTAAGTTTTAACTTATAACCAAGATTTATTCACTGCCTGTCACAGAACTTTACTCTTATATTACCACTGCATTATTATCAGAATAAAGCCTTTTCTTTCAAATCTACATGAAAATGTAGGTAACAGTAGTTCAGAAGGTACACTTTTAATATGAAAACAATACTGCAAAGGGGGCTGGGGAGATAGCTCCGAGGCACAAGTGCCTGCTGGGCAAGTGCAAGGTCGTGAGTTTGAACCCTGGTGCCACAAAACAAACAAACAAACAAACAAAAAAAAAAACAGCCTGCTTAACAATACAGCAAACTATTTGTTTTAGGAGTTGTTCTCTTGGTGCCCTTCCTTACTTAATTCTCATTCAAAGTTTAGCCTTTAAATCACGCTTAAATAATGAAGAGTAGATTTAAGATTAAACACGAAGGGCCAGTGGAGAAGAGGATAATACATCTTGACTAATAATAAATCCTTTCAAAACAGTTTAGTTTTATGTGCTGTAGAAATGTCCTCTAGCTATAGCTATTCCAAATAATGTAAAAGTGAACTGAAGTCAGACTTAACAAAATACTTTAAAGTCAGTCATTTAGTTGCATCATTAAGGGCTGGTGAGATGGCTCAGTGGACTAAGTGTCTGCTTAGGTGAATAAAGGGACCAGGGTTCGATCCCTGCCATCACTTGACATGTGGCCTCAACCCTGGGCACACTAAGCTAGAGACCTAGAGTTGTGGTGCACGCCTGCAATCTTAGCACTGGGTAGGCTGAAAACAGGAGGATCACAATGAGTCAGAGTTGTGTAGTGAGACCCTTACCAAATACATTAAAAAAAACAATAAATTTCCTAATTCAGTTGCATTATTAAAGCTTTTGTGTGCTCTTAGTCTTCTCACCTGTTTAATAGAAATTATCGTCCCAACAAAGCAATGCAGGAATAAGATCAATTGCATTTAAGCATGGCAATTACCCTCGGTACTTAATAAATATTGGTTCTCTTGTCCACCTTTGTTTTCACTTGGGAATTGAATTCACTGACATTATATTCTTTTTTTCAATGACAAAATGTCAGGAGGAAGCTCCAGACCATTTGCTTGTATTTGTAAAAACCCAAGAAGAATAAGATAATAGTTCTTTATTTTAAGACATTAACTTGTATTGGGACTTCTTTAACTTGTTCTCTCTGCCCTTTGAATTAAAGATAATTTGTATTGGAAATTCTTTAACCTGCTCATTTTGTCCACTAAGAGTGAAAATATAATCTTTTGCTAGAGGAAAACACACGAAATAATCGGGTTTCCTGTATCTCTGCTTATGGTAAAAGAGCAGACTCTAGAAAAATGGCAATACCTGGCCTTGGTCTTGAGTTTTTATAGGCTTGACTTGCTTTCATACCTTGCTTTCATGCCATAAGCATGTTTTTCCATGGGGAATGTTTTGTTCAGATAGGAATGCATTTTAGCATGGAAACATTATTTTACTGCCTTTGGGATTATTTTATTTTATTTTATTTTTTATATTATGGCCATCTCAGCCTGCCCTGGGGGGTGGGGCTGGAGCAGCATGTGGTGCTGGGGATCCAATCACAGTCCCTGCAGTTGCCTAAGCTTAACTAAGCCAGCACTTTAGACTGCTGAGCCATCTTACTGGCCCTGCTTTGGGTTTTTTTAAACCAGAAGTTAATTTCTGCTTTATTGAGTTTGTTGAGTCTCAGGTTCCTATGAATTTCTTCTGAAAAACTTCACATGTAAAGTGAGTAGCCTGTCAGTGGCCTTATAACTAATACTGTATATTTGTTTACTGACTGAAATGTCTTTCTCATGTCACAAAATAAATGGCAATTAGTTTCAGGAATAATTTTGCTTTTTTTTTTTTGTATTGGGAATTGAACTCAGGACCTTGAACTTGCTAGGTAGGTGGTTGTGCGACTATTATATTCCCAGCCTGCTTCGGTATTTTTCAGAACCCCAGTGTTTAGTGAGACCATTTTCCATTTATATCCAAAGCATTTTACACTGAATGCAAAAGAACTACCTGTGCTTTTAACTTGAAGTTTAAATTAATGTGACTAGATCTGATTTTTAATATTTTTAAACTTATTTTTATTATACCAGTAGTGAGCTGGTATTTATCATACTACAGTATCGGCTCTTAATTATTCTTCATTGTCATAGTACATTACGCTAATCTGTTTGTTTTTTAATTTCTCCTCTAAAATATGAAGAATTCCAGAAATGTTACACTGTTATATCTCTCTCTTTTTTTTTTTTTTTTGTCTTTTTGAGACAGGGTCTCACTATGCAACTCAGCCCCGCCTTGAGCTCACTTTTTTAGCCCAGGTTGGTCTCAAACTTGCACCGATCCTCCTGCCTCAGCCTCCCAAATGCTGTGATTATAGGCCTGTGTCACCATGCCTAGCTGTTACATCACTTTTTTTGCTGCAGTTCTGCAATCTAGTATGTAAAGTGTGCTCAGTAAATGTTTGCCTAGTTCAGTGTTTGGATGTATATCAGTTGCAGGCTAAGGAAAGGAAAAATATGAAAAATGCCCTGAACAGCAAGTCAGTTGAGTCTATAATGTAGGCTTGAATTGGTTGGGATTCTTGCCACATCCTTCTCTAGAGTGTTTAGTTCTTTGTATCTCATGTTGAAGCTTCATGTGTTGCCTCATTCAGGGAGCAAAAAGGCTGCAACGTATTTGAGTGAAAGAGACTGTGCCCCATGTTGCTAGGAGCAATCCTATAACTCTGTTTGGGGAAGAATTCTATGACATCCTTGAACCAATCACTGTGGATCAGCAAGGAAAGTTGGTTTGCCAGGATTGTGAGTTCTACTCCTGAAAACCGACTGGATTCCGGAAGTAAATGAAGGCAAGGAAGTAATAAAAAAGCATCACTGTGATTAATAAATGGAATTCCAAGCTGTGTACATTTCAACAAAGTCTATGGGAATCATGCTACAGTGTTTCAAAGTTACTTTTAAAGAAATATGAAAAATATTACCCTTTAATGAACATGTTTACATGAGCATTACTAAATCTGTTAATAATAATTCTAGCTGCACATGAGTAGCTCCAGCCCAAATCTTTAGCAAAAATTGCAATCCTCAGTTATATTCATGCTACAATTTAGTCAGAAACTTCTACCAACTCCAACTCAGCTGACTCATCCTCTTAATCAATGAGATGTTTTAGCCTTCAATAGGGGCGTATTTTCTTTTGATAATGGGAAGTTGAAGTTGACGAAAAACTGCATTAAAGGAATCAAACATGAAAGAAGGGCAACGAGGGGAAGCAATATCTGCAGACTCATCAATTTTCCTACTGCTATCGCCAATATTTCTGATTTTGTGCACATGATTACATTTTGGAGGGAAATTGATGGGTGAGGTGCCTGAGAGGCAAGAGTATGGACAAGTAGCCACAACTAGCACTGTACGGGTAATGTGGACTGGGTGTCAAAGTTAAGTCTAACAAGCGCTCACGTCTTTCTTTCATCTCAGCCCTGTATAGATCCTACTGTATGGTCTATTCTCTGCTTAATCCTGCACTGCCTTGCAATACCATTTGACCATTTTAATTTGAATAACCTGTCTTGTCAAGAATATAAACATTTTGAAAGAGGGAAAAAAAAGTTACCTTGTTCTTCTCTCAAGTGAATGCTAACATTTTTTGAAGAATTTTCCAGAATAAATACTTGTGAACATTGTATGAAATAATCTATTTTGCAGTGATTTTAGGGAACAACTGCTTAGGCTAATGTGACATGAGAATGTTAGCTTAATGTGTTTTCACTACAATATTTATATTAAAACTTCAGTGCTGACCTGAAAAGAAAATGATCCAATAAGAAAAGAAACTGTTGAAAAACTTTCAAAGGAAACACAATCATTTGAAATTGTTTTCATTGCTGTTTCTTGCCAGATTTCTAATGACTTTCAAACAAAATAGATAATAAAAGGAAGAAATTTTATGGATGTGTCACTGCCTTTATATTTCCCCCATAAAATGTTCAAGATATGGGCGTCCCATAATGCTAGTTAAACATTCTCCTTAAACAGACCCAGGGAAACGAGGAAAGATGGAGCACTATCGTTATTATTCCCACATTTGTTGCTGTAAACAATGAAGTCTTGCTTTTTGTGAACTGACAGCTTCTAATGTCTGCCAGAAATCTTCCAAAGCAAGTCCTCATTAGGATTAATCATGAGTGTCAGTTGACACAGTATTATCCTTTCTGTGTAATTTAAGCAGACTATTATATCCTATGTACAAAATATTTGCTTTGTTTGAGATATGGACTCAGGCCATAACAAGATGCTAATAAGAGAAAGAATAATTTGGCCTTACTGAGCCTCCAATTTTGAGCAGCTGAGGTCACACTCTATTTTATATAATAAGTCTATTTTCTGGATCTACTACCCTTCCCCCAAAGGGTTATGCAAGCTGATAGCAACATTCAGAAAGTCACATAGAACTGAGGGTTCAAGACAGAGCTGGGATTTCTCTAATTCACTCTTTCCATCTAATTATATGTCAGATTCCATCTATTTCCCTTTATGAAAATTCTGGCTTTTTCTTCTCTGTCATGTGCTTTAGTATAGGAGAGGGCCTCTGAGCTGAGGGTCAGAGCACCTGGTTTTAGTTTAGTTCTTTCTCCAGCTATCCTGTGATGTCATTCAGGTCACCTTATATTTCTTGGCCTTAGTTTCCACGTTTAAGGATCCACCAGACCATCTTCTGTGATTCACATGAAAACATTTTCACTGCTCCTTGACCTGTTGAACTCAATAGTAGCAACAGTGTTTTATTTGGTGCCTCTTTCCCCATCTCTACCCCCTCAAGTAGGACAACTGGCCATTACCACCTGCATCATTATGAAGCACTGCTTTATCTGTTGGCAAAATCTGCAATAGCATTTATTGCACGATAGTGTACTGAGTTTTACCTTTAATCTGTACATGTCTTTGTATACTAGTGTGTACTTAGGTGCTTTCTGTGTCCTCCCTATGCATTCTAGTACATGGCTTCGTTTGGACAAGCTTTCCATGGTTCTTTTGGGAATGGGTGGAAACTGTCAGAGATTGGGCTTAATGGAGTGTCTTCTGATCAAAAGCTCCACATTGTGCAGGATCCCGATCTCTTCCTTTCTCCATGGGCTGAATCCACCACAACTGTGAGCTACTGTGACCCTTGTCCCTCTATGAGCTTCTTGTCTTAGGTATTTGTTACTGAAACAGAAAGCTAATATGCTCATCACTCTTGCATTTAAGACTCTTAGCAATTAAGTGACGACATATGCTTCCTTTCCTCCAGTAGTTTCCAAACCTAGCTACATGTGGATGTAGCTCAGAGAACGTTCTCTATACATTGCAACCCTTTTTTATTTTTTTCCTCATTATGCACCTAGGACTCGTAATGATCCTTTTGTCTCAGCCACCCAGCGCTGGATTACAGGTGTGCACGACCATATCCAGTCTTGGCAGCTGGTTCAGTACACTGCGAGTGGGGCTGACATGACATGTGGTACCAGGGATTGAACCCAGGTCTTGTGATTGCCTAGGCAAGCTCTTAGATGACTGAGCTATCTTTGTGATCCCCTCCCAGTACATTTATGTCTGACAGTGATGTTCATGCTTCAGTCCACCTCACAATCAGTCGGAAGAACTATTGCAATTTAAAATATAGTACCTAACTACCTAATTTTTACTTTAGTAAGTTAAGGAGAGGAACCTGAGGATTTATATTTGAAATACCTTCCCCAGAAATTTACTTAGTTTTGATAAGGAGGCCAAATGTGAGCAACCCTGGGTAACGCTGGTACCTTGCCCCTGCAAAGTTGCTTTTCTAACATTACAGACAGGTAAATCATCACATGGAACTGCTTTCCAACCTTGGGACTCAGACAGAAAAAATCTTATGTCACCCAACATGGTACTTCTGTGTCTCTTTTCATAAACTTTAGTCAAAGTTAATTTTTAAACTCTTTTGGAAATTATTTCATTTTCTATACAATCACATAACTACATACTCACACTTAGTGATGGTACATATGTGTTTTGAATAAATGGGAAAATAGGGAAATATTATTCTTCTATAATCTTTTCCCATATATTTTATTTATAGCTTTACATTTCTTTCTTAATGTATTTTTTCTGAACCAGGGCAATTTTGTATAATAATTCTGTATAACAATTTTAAAGGCTTAACTGAATATTAATTTTAATAAGATGAACTATGCCATTGAATTATTAGCTTACAATATATGCTAATATTTGCCTGTTGACTGAAAAGTTTCTTCTTTAGTCATTTTTAATTAATCTCAAGCGCTGTCATTTAGAACACATTTTGTCTGATGAAATCTCTGAGCTTTGTTTCAGATATGATTTGTTATGTCCATTTTTTCATTTGACTTCTATGTTGCCTTATCATAGAGCTCTGTAGATGGTTTTGAATTCAGTTTGGTTGTCAAAGGACAAATAAACAGGAGGGATCTACTACAGTCCACTTAGAACCAAAATTTTCACCTTGGAAAGATCTGCCAGTTCTCAGAGTCTTATTTTCCTTTCATATGTAAATAGCATGCAGTCTGAGATGGCAGGTTGTGTGCAGTTTGCACCTCGAACTATAGAAGGAGCAGGCACTTGGTGGTCAGTTCTACTCTTGGAACTTTCTGGAACAGGCTTGACTCCACTTAGGGGGCCTGTGTGAAAGAGCATTCACATGCGCTTAGAGGGATAAGAAGAGCATCTCCTGCCTGGGGACAACACCAAAAGGAAGTGAGCTCTATGGAATGGTAGTGGAGGTGAGGCTTCCTCTACAGAGAGGAATAAGACATGCTTTCTCTGTTTCAAAATTTTTCATATATAAATATATATATATATATATGAAGTAGACATGGAAAGAGATGAGAAATAGGTAGAAAGTAAAACTTTCAGAATGCTATGGCATAACATTTCCTTTATTATTTAAAGGACCTGTTTAAAAAAAAATCTATCTATCTATCTATCTATCTATCTATCTATCTATCTATCTATATCTTTGCTTAATGATATGTTTGCATGCAAATTCTGAGAACTACACACTATATATTTTTATTTATTTATTGTATCTTAGGGCAGGGTCTACAGGGTGTTCAGGGTCTCACTACTAGATCAGACTTGTAGTGACCCGCCTGTTTCCAGCCTCCCAAGAGCTGCAATTACAGGCATGCTCCACCACGCCCAGGCTCAGTTGCCATTTCAGCTGCACCCTGAGGGCTGGGCCCCACAGCAGGCCAGGGGATCAAACCCCTGGGCCCTGAGCCGGCTTGCCGGTGCTTTAATCTGCTGAGCTATTTGACCTGCCCTATATTTTCATTTTAGATGCTGACTTGAAAATAGAGAAATTTAGTCTGATCTGTTAACTCATGTAAGAGTAAGCACAGTTCTCAGAACTAGGCCAGTGTGTCCCAGAAAAAAATGTGTGTACTTACAGATGATAATTTTGTTTCTAATTTTTCATTTTTTAGTGCTCTATTTTGTTTTTGTTTTTCTTCTGCCAAAACTCTTACCCCTTAGCTGGAGAAAAACAGTTGTAAAGCTGTCTCAGTTACTATTCTCTCACCGCTGGGTCAAATACCCAACACCCGAATGAAGGCAAGAAAGGTTTATTTACCTCACGATTGGTGGAGGTTTCAGTCTATGCTCTGTTGTCTCCATAGCAGAGCGGCACATGGCACATAGAGCAGCTGTTCGTGGGGGTGGCAAAGAGAGAAACAGCCGCTCAGGCAGCTAGCCAGCTTCTCTCCCCTCCTCACATTGCAATGCAGAGGATCTTGCCCCAAGGCACTCAAATGAATAATTCCAGCATTGGATCAAGAATCAATCACCAACTCCAAAAGCCGCCCCACAACTGCATGAGTTTTTCAGGGAACACCTAGACACAAACCACAACAAAGTTCTAAAGTTTTATACCTTACTTTATGGACAAAAGGAGTCATAATTTCAATCAATTTTGGTGACACTGGACAAAATAATGAAATCCTAAATGTAATTAACAGCTGTTTTCTCCCATAAACATTATTTTCATACTAAAAGTTTTAAAATATTTTTTATTTTAATAGAATATATTGATATAGCATAGTATTTATGTGCATGAAAATGTATAATGGAAAGTCATTAGAAATCCTGTCATAGCCTTTTTTATTATCCTTGTTGCATGCTTTTGTGTATTTTTCAAATGTATTGATAATGTAAAGAAATTATATACTTTACAGTAATGTGTCTTTGTGATGTGTCAGCTCAAGCTCCACATATTAAAACAATTTTTTTTCTCAAATACTTTTAAATAATGGCTTACAGTGCTAAATGAAAATGCTGTAACAAAAATACAAAAGAAATAATTGGGTAGACAATATTTTACTCATTGGAAGAAAGGGAGCCAAAGTTTTGTATTTTATTTACTTTTTACATCTTTCATGCTCAGGATTGAACTCAGGGCTTCTAGCCTGGGGGACCAGTGCTCTGTCACTGAGCTACGCTCTTAGCCTCTCTTTGTATTTTTGATATGTTGATCTAAGATGCTGCCAGTGCACTTATTCAGAGATTTTTCAGCCTTTTAAATTATGTATTAACTGGTATGCAGAAACATAAAATTTAGGCATATTAATATGGGTCATTGTCTTAGTTACTCTTCTCTCCTTGCTGGGACAAATACCCGACACCCAAAATGAAGGAAGAATAGGTTTATTTGGCTCACAGTTACTGGAAGTTTCAGTCCATACTCGGCTGGCTCCATGGCAGAGAGGCACTTGGCAGAGGGCGGCAGTCTACTGCTGAGGAACAATCGCAGTACAGGCAACAGCGAGCAACAAAGTCTGTTTCTGTCTCTCTTACAATACATTCAGGCTATCGACCCAGGCTGGGGAAGATACACACACCAATAATCCCAGCAGGACTAAGGCACATAATCCCAGTGGATCATGAGATAGTCTCAAACTCTAGAAGTCCTTGCACCGTAATTGCATGAGGCTTTTGGGGGATAACGAGACACAAACCATAACAGTCATGTGATTTTTGAAACATCAGGCATTTTCTAAAATTTAGATCAGGTTAAACATAACTATTTCCTCAAACTTGTGTCATGTGTTTGTGGTGTAACTGGAAATCCTTTCCACTCTTGTTTAGAAATGCCAGTCCTCCAGTAATCCACAGTCCTCCAGTAATCCTCCAGGAGCCACTTCCTCCCCACTAAGGACACTTAGTGTCTAGGGACCAGGCTTCCTCCCCTCTCCCTTACTGCACTCCCAGCCTGCAGTTAGCACCACTTCCTGGATCTGCTTTCTGTGATCCCCTCAGCGCTGTCAATGAGGCACGGCAATAATTATCCTGTAAATATCACGCCAGGCATTTTGGAAAGTATTTAATATGATTTCATTGTATGTCTATTTTTAAGTGGGCAATTAAAAACAATTATTTTTAGATAATTTCATAGAAAAGATGAAACATTCTGAGACTATAGTCTCAGAAAGCATGGCTAGACTTTCTGAAGTATAGCATACTCTCCCCAGAAATTATTTTCTGTTACACCATTACATTAAGCATGCTATTCTATGTAAATTGAGTGAACCTGTACCCATTATTTCACTCTCATTCTAAAAGACTAATTTTTTTAGAAATGCCTCCAATTATGATCTATAAATTTTCAGAAAATAAAAAAACTAAGTTTTCTTTTTAAAATGAAATGAACCTTGAATATTTAATTTGCTGTTGGGGACACATCAGTAGTTTCACTACATGTGCCTTCCATGGCAGAGGAGGTTATATGAAGGCAGACACTGTGTTGTCACAGGTAGAGGACTGTCAACCTGCCCTGAGCCTGGAAGCTCTGGGCTCAGAGGCAGTGTTTCCTTCCCCACCCAGGAGGTGGAAGGCACAAGGAGAGGCCACGGAGATCTTTGGCGGCTTTAGGATTGATTGCTTGTGTCATGTAATCCAACAAAACAGGGAACACATTTATCTAAATTACTCTTTTGCAGATTCATAAGGCAGCCCAATATATTTTTAGGGCAAAATACTTTAACATTGCTTTTGTATTCCAGAGGATTACAGTTTTGAAGAAATATTTTGATGATCCATTTTCTTTGTTCTCATTTTTAAAATGCCACCCCCTGCAGTGAGCAGTGATGGATCTGTTCTTGGCCTCCAGGCCCATTGTGCCATGAAAGAGCAATAAACTGGGTTTTATTTATGAGCTTGTTGGCCAATTGTTTGAAGACTTTCCTTGGAACAAAATTCCAGGCAGTGCCATGAGTGGTTTTTGTGCACATTCATTCTTCTACTATTTCAATTTGTTCTTTGCTATTCCACTTCTCCTTACCAGCGCTTGGGGCTAGACCAGTGGATCAGCGGTGCTGGCGCTATTGTGATCAAGAGTGAGCTCTGAAGTACTGGCAGCTGTGTTGAGTGTCGGGGATGGGTAAACAGCCTTTTTTCATAAAAAAGCATATTTCAAAGATACAGGGTGGCCTCTGTCCCTGAAGTACGCTTTCTCCTTTTCTATTATTCTCTAGCGTGGTTATTAGTGTTTGCTTTATAGAAAACAGCAGAGGGAAATTCTTAGTGTTCAAGGTAGCCAGTTGTCTTCCTACACTTGTGTCTGTGGGTTACAAAAGGGCTTTGCTCTGTGTTTGTAGGTGATATTGAAAGAGAAATGTGTGGAAGGTGGTTTCATAGAATAAACAGCCACACATTCATTTGCTTTCATATTTCATTTAACAATGGACCTAGGTTTGTTACATCCTCCATGAAGTTGTCTTATTGCTCATAAGGAACTTTCAAGTTTTCCCAAGAGAAACCATTTCACCACAGACCAAATTTACTTTGCAGTGTTTTGTTGATTTGACATGTGTCAAGATGCACATGTGAGCCCAGTTTTCTAGGCCTGTGCTGGGCCTCTTTGCTATGACATTGTGTAATCACGTACAGGGGAGCATTAACTTTGAGTGCATATGAGCGCATGTCCGTCTACCAAGCCTGTGAGGTGAGAAAGCCATTTGAGTGAGTCAAGCTCTAAAGCACGTGATGCAGTGCATGGTGAGTTCTTATAAGTGCCACTTGGTGTGGATGCTGTCATCATCTTCATTGGCAACATTATCTTCAAGTATGTGCTCATTAGCAGAATGGTGAGGGGGTGGTATATCTGGCAGCTTTCTGAAAAGGGTGAATGCTTAGCTGAGTACCAGAGGGCCAGCTCCCTCAAGTACCGTAATATGTCAGTAAAGAGGTAGCAGAAATACATTCCAGGATAAATACTATCCTTCTTTGCAAGTACAATTTAAGATATAAAAATAAAGCATACCATTTTTTAAAAAAAATTCATATATACAAAAAATTTTCGCAAATTTTGTTTTTCAGGACATGATCTTTTATCATGAATAAGACTATTTTATTAGAAAATTTTTGTGAATTATTAGTTATGTCATTTTCATTTACCTTCAATGAACTCTAATGACCCTTCAGAATCACATACTAGTCTTGATTAATATTTATATTCTTGATTATTTCCTAATTTCTTTTGCCTCTTTACAAATAACAATTCTTATTTAATGGATGCTCATATGTCTTTATTTCCATGTTAACTATCTTGTGTGGGAATAGGAATCTAATTTGTCTTGGACAGACTCTGATGAATGCTCAGTTCCTCTGGGGATTACAAGTGCAGTATTCACTCAGTCTGGCCCCTTTGTAGTATGTGTGACATGGTCCTATCACCAACTTATACTTAGAGTTCCATGGCTCACAGAACAACTGATGGTTGGGTAGGAGAAACCTACCAGTCACAAAACTGGCCTCTAACGTGTTATGTTACCTGCCTCTGTAAATATCAGAACCAGACAGGGAAACCAAGTTTTTCCTCACCACTATTTGTGTTGCAAACACAATTATGTGTGGAAATATGTGTCATGCAGTCATGCACCTCCTTTAAAAGACTCTCATTTTCCTAAGTGGAAGGGCATTCTGCAGAAAAGCTCAGTATCTTGTTTGGATTTCTTTTTAATTTTTTATTTCTACATTACTGCTGATAGGCTATAAGAAATGATTATTCACACTTGTCAGATTTCATAAGTTTTACATCTCAGGAAGAATACAGAAGCATTCATTATAATACTTATAAGATACTAAATAATTGCTTATCTTGTTAATTCCATGAGCTTCCTGAGGCCATCCTCTGTAATTTCATGTTTAACATCCTTTAGAGCTTAATTCAATGAGTTCCATGCCTTTTGGGAGCTCTTTGGAAAACTAAATACTGATTTTTTTTTAGGGTAGACATGACAATTCTTTAATTTGGAAAATTGGTGACTTCTTGAAGTGTTTAATTTTTTGTGATTGTAATGGTCATTCTGTGGATATGCTCCAAACTTTTCCAGCCTCTGCTCTTGATGTTTGAGCGTGCTGTCCTCATGGAATAGGGCTGACTTGTGTGACTAGTGCTAGGATGCAGCCAGAAGCACTAAGCTCGCTTAAACAGGTTCACTAGTCTGCTGAACTACCTCACTGACCCCATCTTTCTAGAATCAGAAAGATGTACATGCCCCTATGTTCATTCCCCATGGACAATACAAAATAATAAATGTTAATTTTCTTTTAAGTCACTTTTGTCCTAATTTGTTTCTTGTTTCTAGATGACTAATTGAATATTTGGAATGATTGTAAGCTTTTATAGTCAGAAACTCCTAATATACAAATCAAATATTAAGTGGTTTTTATAGTGTCTCTTGGACATGGAATAGATATTTTATTCATTTTTATTGAATGCTATAATTCCACATTAATCATTATATCAATCGATGTTATTGTTAGTAATTTGAGTTTATGATAATGTAGATATGTGGAAAAATTTCTAACACTAAAGTGTTGTACCATTAGAGATTTGAATGCACTTATGAAGATGCGACTATGTTTATTAAAACAAATACATAATATTTTTCATTATATTAAAAGAAATCTTGAGGAAACCATCAATATTATCTGTATGTTAATGTGTTGTAGAATTTATTTGTAGGTTTTCTAATGCTTCAGAAAAATAGACAAAGAAAATAGGAGGAGGAGGTGACAAGGCAGTAAACACTTTTAGTCCTCATAAAAAATCAAATGTTGAAAGTTTGCAGAGTATAAATTGATTTTCAATAGCTTCAATGAAGATCCTTCCGTGATCTAAGATACTCATGTTTCTTTGTTGTGCATTGTCAGGATAAGCTTTGTGGTAGCAACCAAGAGCTGCAACTGTGAAATCTAAGGCACATAATACTTTCCTCAGGAGATTTTTTTTACAAAATGAGAATCTTATGACTATTATTGAAAAATGTGATTTATAAATCATTTAGTACTATATTTTAACATACTTTACCATATTCTTGATATTCTTTGGTATAACATGTATTTATTGCCAATCATAATTCTTTTGGCTTCTTCAGAAAATAGAGCTCTGTTCTTGACACCCCTCCTCCTCCAACACACATTTGTTAACACTTGCAGACATTGCAAATCTTCCTTAAATATTTGAAAATGATTCATATCCATCAATAATAGATTTTAGATACTGCTCATCAAGACTGTAGTCTCTTAGAACAACAAATAAAGCTATGTGTTTTCTCCTGACCCTTTGTTCTTGCTGTAGCAATTGCATTCCAATTTCTCTTTACTCTGATAATGCCCTAGTAGTTAAGGTAAATGAAGCATATGTATTAAAAATATACCTGGGAATTTTAGATCTTGTCTTGTCTTTGAGCTTTGGTTACAAGTCAGCTAGGCCTGCTAAGCAGTCATTCCGTGGTGCAGATGGCGTTGCCTGTCAGATGGGTTCCCACATGATGTATGGCATTCATTGTTTTTGAATGACTGAAGGAAATGCCTTTGTTATCACAGGGCCACACGGGAAAGGAGATCAGTAGTGGGGTTGATGATGGTGTGAGTTGCCTTCCTTAAATCATCCTTCGTGTGTACTGTCTTCTCCCCTTTGAAAGAAGAGTGAATATTTTATTTACAGAATGATTTGAAATTGAAATTATTCTAGGGATCAAACTTATGATAAAACAAAAATTTCTTTTTGCGTTTTCACCCCATGCCCATTGTTCACATTGCTTACTTTCTCTGCCTCTCTGCCTCTCTCTCACCCTCCCTCTCTGCTTCTCTCTCTCTTTCTCTCTGTCTCTGTCTCTGTCTCTGTTTCTCTCTCTCTCACTCAGAGTGATTTCATTTGGAAGTTTTCAAATGTCTAAAAGGTCATATTTAAAAGGGGGCTGGCGGGATGGTTCAGTGGTCTAAAGTGCCTGCTTAGGAATGCTTAGGTGGCAGCATAGACCAAGGTTGAATCCCCAGCACCTCATGCTGCGCCAGCTCCAACCCCAGGGCAGGCTGAGCCGGCCATAATAAAAATAAATAAATAAATAAATGAAACCAAAGAACAAATTTTAAAAAAAAATAAAAGGTGTGAAAAGTATAGAGTTCAGAATTATGTTGTAGAAACAGCGCACAGGAATCTTTCATGTAAAGAGAAAGCAGACTCTTTTCTCATTTTAAACCAAATAAGAAAAATAGGTATAATTTTGGGGACTGTAGATTTTTCAGCTACATATTTGAGATTTATCTGTCTTCTCTTTCTGTTTCCCAAGTTACCACACTGCAGAAAGTACTGAAGCATTTGATAACTAATTTATCTTCCAGTTTTTCAACTTCTAGACTGGGAATTTGCACAGGTGATAGATCCCAAGAGCTGCTTATCACATGCCATTTCATGTATAGTAGTTTTTCAGTAAATGCAGTCGCTTTCATTTAATATGATGATGCTGGCCGATGTTTGAGTAAAACATACAAACACCCAGTGGGGTTCATTCATGGAAAATCTTGCTTGCAGCTCTTTCTAGTCTTTTTCCGAACAACTCTAATTTTGTCACCCATTAAGAAACAAAGCAATTTGCTAGTATGAGTATGGAAAGAAGATGCTTTGACATTGATATGCAATGATTGAATGTAACATAGAATGTATAAACCAACAGTGTGTAAGCCTTTGTCATTAATGAAGAGCTGAGAAACATAGGTGATATGAAAAATGTTGAAATAGTTTGGAAATGATTGTGCAAGCACTAGAAGATAGAGAGAAACTGAGAAGGGACAAACAAGGAGCCCAAAGCTTAATGCAAACTGTTCTTGAAAAAGGATTGGTTTTTGGTGTGTTTATGTCTCAGTCTGTTTAGCTCACAGTTACTGGAGGTTTTAGCCCATATGCAGCTGGCTCCAAGGCAAAGTGGCACATAGCAGAGAGCAGATAGCAAATGGAGTGGCAGCAGCTCAGGTAGCTAGCTAGCCTCTCTCCCCTCCTAACATTGTAATGCAAATTATATTTCCTAAGTTGGGTACAGCACCCACACCCACAATAATCAATCACAAACTCTGGAAGCCACCCTATGACTGCATGAGACCTTGGATGAATCCCTACACACAAACCGTAACACTTTGCATTCTCTATGAAACAGCCTTTTGGTTATATGTATCAGAAATGATAAGGAAGCCACTGTGCTCTTATTCATCTTTATCACATTCTTTCTCTTTGAAGTCTCTGAATCAATCGCTGTCAGTGCTAAGAGATGGTTAGTGTAAGAAGATTGTCTATGGTTGCTGAGCCCTACTTTGGTACTAGACTTGTGGTCACTGATGCACACACACACACACACACACACACACATACACACAAAGTCCTCCTATCCAGCAAAGGCCCCAACAGTTCACCACACATGGGAAAGAAGTTGATACAACCTCTGAGTAAAGTCTGGCAGTTGCTTTGCTCAAACTTTTAAGAAGAAGCCAAATACCAACCCTTGAGATGGTGCACTCGAGTTCCAAGCCACAGAGATTCACTACAGGCCCAGCTTCACCTTGAGAGACCCAGAAAAAGCTAGCTCCTCCAAGCACAATTATATAGCTTATATTTCACAATCTAGTATATTGTCCTTTTACTTTAAGCCTGGTACAGTATTCACACTGGCTGGCATGTAGTATTGGGCATCTGTGATGGGGGAGTGAAATGAGCAACACTCAGGGTTGAGACTTACAACCTTCTGGCTGTACCATGCTGTCACTTACATTTCTAATGCAGAACCTGTGGCATTCATTATTATTATATATTATACAGATTAGGATATTATGTATAAGAGGTAAGTGGCCCATATATCTGCTTCAAATACTTCAATATCTTTCTACCTCACTTCATTGATCAAGGTCCTGCATCATATTTCTCCATATGAACTTTTAAGTAGAAGTTGGACTATGAAAGCACCAAGAAAATGTGATGTATTTGGTACAAAATGTTTAGAAAAGTAATAGAGTTCTCATATTTTCATTCCTGACTTTGGCACAAAGCAATATATTAATCACATTAACTCTACTCCATTTATTAATTTATGTTGGTATGGAGGATTGATAAAGCATAAAGTTTGATAACACATACTGATATATAAAATGAACATAGTCACAATTTCTTTTCCACCGTATATGTTGTCTGAAGCCATCCTGAGACAGGAAAAAAAGAGCAGCCTATTGTGATCTTAATGGGGGCAGGAAGCTCCTATCTGCATGTGCTCAGGGAATGCAGAACACACACAGTGGTTTGCAGTCAGCAGTACATGTAGTGTGCTTTTGTGGAAGTGTTGCCCTGGAAATTGACAGCAGAATGACTTGGAAAACACCAGTTCAGGGAGAGGAGAGGCTCATTACCCTGCCTGCTTGGAATGTCTTGGTGCACAAGGGGATTGAAGGCTGGAGCACACTTGTGAGAGCACCAGTATGTTCTTTTTAAATTTAAACATGTTATTGCTGTGTTACTGAAAACACATTGATTCTTCAACTAAAATTATGTAAGACCAAAAATAAAATAATGAACATAAGTGTAAAAGACAGAAAAATTTTGGTTTTCGTTTGTGTTTTTCCCAGTGCTTCTTAGCTGTGGGAGCATCTTGACTGGTGAACTGAGTCAGGGAGGTTAATATGATGACAAATATACAGCGCATTAGCAGGAGACCGAATTAATTCAGTGTAAGATGAGAATGTTGCAAAACAACAAGAACGAACCTCAGTGGCTTATGAGCTATCACAGGTTCAGGAAGGGCATGTGGCAACATTTGGAAACTTCCAGTTTTCTTAACATTTGAGGAAATTGTTCTGATGTTGAATCAGTGGGATCAGGAAAGAAAGGCACTCTTCACTCTTTTCAGCGAGGCCTCTGCACTGTGAGGCATCTCCTGTGCATGCAGATGAAGAGAACAGTCTTTCAATAAATGATGCAATGGAGTCCGTAAGAATTTGGGAACATTATTTTATAGGCAGGATAGTTAGTTTATTCCTGGCTATCACTGTTAGAGTCTAATGCAATGTATGGGAGGAGGTATCTATATGCATTGTTATTTTTGTCTCAAAGGATATTACAATGCCAAGATTTCCTTTGAGTTTTCTGTTAAAATAGAAAATGGGAGGTAGTTGTTATAAGCACCACAAAGACAAACATTCTAACCTTAAATTCTTGATATTATCTCCTGGGGGAGAATTATACATAAAAGCATCTATTTAAAGTAAAACACAGAGATTGATCTGAATACACAATATCCTTAAAGAAAATAAGCTTACAAAGAACTAGATACATGCTCCATTATACTAGTAAAATGATTATAGGAAGAAATTCTAAAATCATGCATCTTTCAACACAAGTTTTCTGAGCATTTGTGATGCATCAAGCACCACTCTAGAAATCAGGCATGAAATAGTGCCTTAAAAGAATTTGCACAAGAACAGGAAGATAGAAAATAAAGCTCAATAATATGGGCCAGTAGCAGAAAAGTGGACTGTGTGGGGTTGAAAATGAAAGTGTGTTACTTTAGGTAGGTTGACCAGAAAACGACTGGCTAAGGGGGTGACATTCACAGTAGGAATGAGAGTGGGTGCAAGTATGTGGTACTCTGGGGAAAGTAATGAATGAGAGCTACAAGGAAGCACAAAAGCCCTCGGCACTAAGAGAAACTGCTTCTCTTAGTTCAATGAGAAGAAATTTTTGTACCAATAATGATTAGGAAAATCAGCATGTACTCTGAATAACTGCTATAAGGACAACATTAGGCATTATATTAATTATTGGGGATGTACTACTAAGCTCTTTTGAAACTGTCTCATTGGTTTTTTTCTACATAAAATATTTAGTGTCCTTTTATTGTTTTACTTTCAATAACTTATGATAGAATATTTCCTTTGAAGAAATTTTTAAATATAACACAATTGCTATAAATACACAGTGTCACTTTTTTTTACAGGGAGCTCCTTTTTTGAAGCACTCGATGAGATGCAAAATGTATACAGTACTTTATCAGGAGTGAATAATACATATAAGTGTGAGGCGGGGGAGATAGCTCCATGGCTTAAGTGCATGCCTGGCAAGTCCAAGTTCGTGAGTTCAAACTCTGATCCCATAAAAACAATAATAATACATATAAGTAGAGAACTAAAAAGTACATCAACATTTCAAAATGTGGAAATGTACAGTGACAAGGCGATCAGTCCCCAACTGCAATGCAGAGATGTGACTCTAGATAAGGCCAACAGCACTTGTGCAAATTAAATCAGTACAAAACGGCTTTCCATCGCTGTCTGGGATGGAGATTTACCGGTTCATGGAGCAAGCCAAGGGCACTCCCTGCAGACCTCAGCTGCTTTCACACCCGGCTGGGCTCAGCACCTCAGTTGCCTCCGTTGAGGTGGTCCTGCAGGTTCATGCAGACGCAGTGGACTTCAGGTTCTCCTCCCTCCTCGAAGTCTACGATGAAGAGGCTGATCCCAGTGTTGGGGCTGACAGCCGTGAGTTCCGATCTGTGCAGAGTGGCTGGCAAGGAGCCTTTCAGGTCGGTCAGAAAGTAGCCAAACAGGGTCCTCATGTAGGTGCCCTGGCTCACCTGCCGGCTGCCAGTCCTGGATGGCTGCAGGCCTCGCGACACTCAGGGATGCAGCTTTTTCCTAAAGGAAGTATTTCTGCCAAAGAAGATTCCAGACAGTTGCCTGGGACTTCTCGGGAAAGCAGTTCTTTCTGGCCTGCTTCTTTTAGGATTAGTTGACAAAGAAATTTAAAACAAAAAAATCCTTCCACACATTTTTTACCTCTTCGAGCATTTTTCCTCTGGCAGGCGAGAACTCCTGGTACTCCTTCCCCTCAGCTTTGGCCATGGCCTGTAGCTCGCTCAGCGGCTTTCCTTCAGCAACCCTGTACCTCCTTTTACGAAGTCTTGAATCATACACTACTATCATGTCTTTGCAAAATTTGCTTTCCTCCAAAATCTCATGGATAGTCTGCTTCATCCTGGCGAGGGCGCTGGAAAACACATGTGTGAACAACACGCTTTTTAAAAAGCTCCCGGTAGCAGCTGCCTGTTTGAACCCAGTCTCGGAAAGTAGCTCGTCCACACCTTGTCCTTGAAGTACTTTTTCCTTGGTAAGTCTTGGTTCTCCATGCCAGACCACAGTGAAGGCAAAGCGCATCGTCTTCGAGCAGCCTAGGGAGGTCAAGTGCCGCTGGACTGGGTAACACAGCACTGAGACAGCTTCCTGCACAGCAGCCACGTCACCACTCTGTCTCATTGTTAGTTCTTATTAAAAGTAATTTTAAAAAAGTTAGTAGGACAGCCACAATTTTGAAATGTTTAGGTTAAAAAGATTACCTCATTTTTGTAATGTATGTATTAAGTCCTATCTTTGTTTATGTGCATGTACCGAAGAGCATGGAGCAAAGACACTCAGGGTTAGCAATGTTTAATTTAGATAGCGGAATTGATTATATGAGCTTATTTTCTATAACATGTTTCTTTGCTATATTAAAAAAATCATTGCAGTAAAAAAAAAAAGTCCTAGTCGTATGTGTCTATGTGAAGGGCAGTGGGTGTCTTAGTTACTGTCTCATTGCTGAGATGCAGCACAAGGCCCATAATTTGAAAGAGGAAAGGTTGCTTTTTTTTTTTTTTTTTTTTTGTCTTTTTGAGACAGGGTCTCACTATGCAGTTCAGGCTGGCCTTGAGCTCACTTTTGTAGCCCAGGCTGGTCTCGAACTCACACCAATCCTCCTGCCTCAGCCTCCTGAGTGCTGGGATTACAGTGTGCGCCACCACGCCTGGCAGATTTCTTTCTTTTTGTCTCTTATTCTCTTTTATTATTATTATTATTATTATTATTATTATTATTATTATTTATTACTATTTTAAACAAACATTTCCTTGGGAGAGAGTATAGCAATGTCTGATATGACATTAAAAGCAGCATGCATCTGAAAGACCAGAATGACAGGCATTCCAAGCATGGTTTTAGTACTGCACAAGGCAATCCTCAGTGTAGTTGCTTACTTCACAGATATTAGCATATGTAGTTAGTCAGGGTGAGAATTCTTTTTTTTTTTTTTTTTGTCTTTTTGAGACAGGGTCTCGCTATGCAGTTGAGGCTGGCCTTGAGCTCACTTTTGTAGCCCAGGCTGGTCTCGAACTCGTACCGATCCTCCTGCCTCAGCCTCCCGGGTGCTGGGATTACAGGCGTGAGCCACCACACCCGGCAGGGTGAGAATTCTACCAATTAACTGCTAGTTTCAAAAACTTGTTGGAGATTCTTGAGACAATTGTCTTAGCCATCCTGTGTATATAAGTGCATAGTTTTGACCCTGCCATGTTTGCTATCTTTTCTCTTTGCTCTCTCTTCATTAATTCTTAAGTTCTCACTTTCCATTTAGCTCTGTTATACCTTTCAATGTTTGTTTCCTCTTTTTGAGTTCTTACACTAGGGAGATTATATGATATTTGAGCATGTAGGCCTGGTTTATTTCACTTATGAGTATATCTTCAAGTTGCATCCATTTATATATGAAGTCTTCGAATATATGGAGGCTGGGAGAGGTTCAGATAACTCCAGAATTTGTGGTTTACCATCAGCTCACGAGACATTCATTTGGAAAAGTAGCATTTTATCTTTAAATTAAAGTTGATTTCAGAGTTAATTCTTCCCCTCCTTTTGAATGGTGTTGCATATTTCAAAGCATTCTTTCTTTTCTCCATGTTTCCATAACGTATTCTTTTTTGTAGATTTTTCAAGCCATTGATTACTTTTTATCTTTCCATAATTTTACAGTAAAGCAGTATATATGATGAAGTTTACAAATGAATATAAGATTAGTGGTGGTATGGAATAGACATAATAATGAGTTGTTAAGGGTGTGGATTTTGAAGCAGGAGTCCAAATTTAATTCCTGGCATCATCGCACGTGATCTACAATTTTAAGGAAGTGAGTTAACCTCCAGTTCCCCATCTGTAAATTAGAAATCATAATATGGTCTACTTTAGAGGTCAGTTGTGTGTATTTAATAGATTCCTACATATAAAGTGCTCTGAGCAACGCTTGGCACATTCCAAGTTCTTATTAAGTGTTGATGATTTTTATTATCTGTTAATTCTGCTGCTGCTAAGAACAGATACGTAGTGACTTGAATTTTGAAAGGGCAGTTACAGAACCAAGAGGCTTGAATAACCTACAAACTGAACAAACCAAAAGAATAATTGAATATGAGCCAAGCATAAATTAATGGTAAAAATTAAGGCACAAATTATTTTTCACAGCAACATACTTTGTAACCTTAAAGAAAGAAATATAGTTAACAGTAAAACACTTGTATTTTTTCAGTTATTCTTTGCATCATTAAACTATGCTCTATATCAGCGGTTCTCAACCTGTGGGTTGTGACCCTGGTGGGAGTCGAATGACCAAAACACAGGGGTAGCCTAAAGCCATTGGAAAATGTTATTTGTTTGGAATTACAGTTTTGAAGTAGCCACCAAAATTATTTTTTGGTTTGGGGTCACCGCAACATGAGGAACTGTATTGCGGGGTCATGGCATTACAAAGGTTGAGAACCACTGCTCTATATTTACTGTTATTTTTCCTCTATTTGAAAATTGCTTTATAGAAATCTAAAATCTAAACATATTCTGATTTTATAGAAGTTTAAAGTTCTCAGTCTTCTCAGAAGAATTGCATGTGCATAACAGCTATGTTTTAATTGTTCATTTATTTAAAATTTTTATCACAGAAAGGTTTTGAAAATATCTAAAATATTATATTATTTTAAATATTGAGTTATTTCTATAATATTTTCTAACAATTTTATTCTCATGAAAAAATAATAAAGCTATAAATATGAGGTCGAGTTTTATTTGCAAAATCATAAATTCAGTAAACATTTGTAGCTTGATTAATTTTTTTAAAGTTTTCTGTGCTAGGGCCCGGCAGGATGGCTCAGTGGTCTAAAGTTTTCTGTGCTAAATGAAGTGAAAAAGAAATTCTGAGAATTCTCTGTGAATCACGTAGCGCAGAAACTAATGTGGCTTTTGAAATGCAACTGTGACAAGTGGCCTTTAGTTTGACATTTTGAAGCTGACCTGGCAATATTAGGATCACTTGAAAATGTTTATCAAATAACCATTATTTAGTGTGCATTGTGACTGGAGCTTAGAAATTGTACATGTACAGTTATGGCAAATACGAATCCTCTGTTTCACATACTCCTTTGCATGGTCTGTTGCAAAATGAGCTGCCTTTTTAACTTGAATTTTTCCAGAAAAAAATTTAAAATATCAAATGTAATCTGCAGTGTGTTAATAACCAAGACAATATTTTATGTAGTAATATATTACATGGCTGCTACAATGTACTATATTTATTAAACATACATATGAAGTTTTATATTTTAGTATCATTAAAATCTTTCCCCTCCACTTACAATCTTTCTTTGTGACATCTTTTTTCATATATTGAGCTTGGTTAGCATACTGAGGATAAGAACAAAGCAGGCTTAGGAGGAGATAGAAGGTGTTAACACTTATAATATGAGTACACAGACCTATAACATCAAAATTCTCATTATGGCATTACTACAGACTTTTTAAGGAAGTATCCTTTGTAGCCAGCTCATGGCGGTAATTGTTGAAGAAGGATCTTTTGAATGAGGTCTCATAGATTTGGTACAAGAAGTCATGGGAGCAAAATGGGGAAAAATTAATCAAGAGGTAGACCATGCACACAGTTTCAGGTTGTGTTTTCTACTTTCTGCTGGTTGAGTTAAGGGAAAAAACTATGCCTACAGATGAACAAAAGCTCTCTTTTGACTATTTGGATCACTTTGGTCAGCCAGAAATGTCAATGTCCTTCAAGGATCTCCTTGAAAACTATTTTAATATCTTGGAATAAGTTTGATCAGTTTATTTCTTGTGCTCCCAGTGAGATGAGATGCTCTTTTTGATAATTCTTTACAGAACACAATAAGGTGCTTGCAGAATGCAGGAATTCTGAGGTTAAAAAAGCTTCCACCTAGATTTCAGAAGAAGGCCTGGGAGGTCAGGCAGTGTGCCCTTGAGAGGGCAGTGTGTAAAGCTGTGAGTGAGAAGCCTATTCAGTGGAAACCCCAGAGGATCTAGGAATGTGGATCATCTAAGGAAAGTTTCAAGAAGGAAGCAAAAGAGGTCTAGGCAAGAAGCCATGGGCATTACCACCAAGAATGCCATAGGGATAGAGCCACATGGAGCTCATAATTTGCCACAGATTGCTTCAAATATTGCACATGTAAGTATAGCATTAATGTTTGCCCTGATAGATTTTAGATATGCTTTGGTCCCAGTGCTTGGTATTCCCCTGCTATGTGTACACTTGGGAATGGTAATGTTTTTCTTGTGTCATTGAATGGTGGAAGTGTTTAACTTTTCATTTGTATAGGGGCTTATAACTAAGAAATTGCCTTAGATCTTGAAGAAGACTTGAGACTTGTACTTTTCAGCAATGTTGAAACCATAGAACTTTGGCAATTCTTAGAGATGGATTAAAATGTCTTTTGCATAAAGGGATGTACCTGAATCTTTGGCAGTCCAGGGACAGAATGTTATCGTTGTCCCCGCAAAGCCTCACACAGTCATGGGGAAACTTTTGGAGTCTGTGTTTATCCCTGGGGCAGATAATTTCCATTACAATGTAAGGAGGGGAAATAGAGCCTAGCTAGCTTTCTGAGATGTTGTCACTCCCTTTCATCTCTTCTGCTTTTTGCTGCCACCATGAACTGCCCCCCTCAGTCATGTGCCATCCTGCCTTGGAGCCAGCTGAGTATGGACTGAAACCTCCAGGAACTATGAGCTAAATAAGCCTTTCCTTCCTTCATTTTGGGTGTCAGGTATTTGTCCCAGAAATGACAGAAGAGTACCTGAGACAGTCAGTATGTCAGGTACAAAACTTCTGTTCTTTTCCCTTGCCCATAGAACTTTTATATTTCACAAATGCCTTTTCACTTTCAACGCCTACATGATATATTTTTCTTATATGTGTGTTAACAAAATTGACACTTATATAAGATAAATTTCAGGAGTATAAACTCTGGGTTCCATTGTAGCTCTCTGGATACATAGTTTTATTGTTAATTGAGAAAATTTAAGTATACATTCTGATTATATTCATCATAAAGAACTTGTACCTATACATAATGTATCTTAGGTCCTCTCCTTGTCCCATTCTTCTCTTCCCCTCAACCTCTGTTCCTCTCCTTATTTACCTAGTTTGTTTTACTTCATCCCTTTCTTCTATTTTTTTTTCTTTTGTCTTCCTTCCTCCCTCCAGCCATTCACTTTTCTTTCTGAAAAATCTCTTCCTATTTCACAATATCTATTACATATTTTGGATCTTACTTATACTTTCAGTTTCTCCCACCAGAGGTACAATGTGATACTCACACAAGTGTTGAACTTACGTCTCTTTAGAGAATATCTCAAGGTATATTCATTTAGCTTTAATGTATCAAGTTTATTCTTCTTTATGCATGAATAGTACTCCATTGGATAAAAAATATTTTTTCTAGTATCTATTTATTGATAGGCATTCAGGGTGTTTCCTAGACTTAGCTATTATAATCTGTATTACTGTAAATGTGTATGTGCATATATCACCATGTTATGATGCATTTAATTATGTTGGCTACACACCCAGAAAGAGAATAATTGGGTCAAGTAGGATTTTTAGTCTTAGTTTTGTAAGAAATCTCCACACTGATTTCTGTTATGGTTGTACCTGTCTAAACTCCCATCAACAGTATAGAAGGATTAGTTCTTTATAATAGCCCCTCCAGCATTTGTTGTTTGTTGATTTCTTGATAATAACATTCTTCCTGTAGTACAATGAAATCTCAGTGTTGCTTCATTTTGCATGTTATTAATGACCAGTGATTTTTTCTTATATGTATTTGACATTTGTACTTCTTCTCAGAACTATCTCTTCAATTCAGATTGTCATTTTTGGATTGGTCTTTAAATTTATGGCATTCAATGTTTTTCTTTTCTTTTCATTTTTTGCATTTTTTTGGGGGGAGGAAGGGTCTACAGGATGTTCAGGATCTTACTGCTCTATTGGACTCATTATGATCCATCTGCCTGTGTTCAGCCTCCCAAGTGCTGGGATTACAGGCACACAACACCATGCCCAGTCTTGATCACTACCTCAGCATGCTCCAGGGTGGGGCCAGCATACCTGGCCCTGGGAAGGAACCCCCATATCCTGCACCTGCTTGCAAGCACTTTAATCTGCTGAGCTACTTGGCCTGCCCTT
Organism: Myocastor coypus; assembly: GCA_004027025.1. NCBI lineage: Eukaryota > Metazoa > Chordata > Mammalia > Rodentia > Myocastoridae > Myocastor > Myocastor coypus. The sequence goes on from PVJA010002507.1 coordinate 44,227, forward strand.
GATGTTTTTCAGTTCCTTATGTTATAGATATTGGTTTTTTGTCTGAAGAAAAAATGGCTAAGATTGTTCATTGCTCTGTGAGTTTTCTTTTCACGTTGTTGGTGATTTGCTTTGCTGTGGAAAATATTTTTAATAAAGAGAGATTCCAATTGTTCATTCTTTGTGGTGTTTACCATGCAATTTTGTTCATGAAGTTTTTGTCTATACCTGTATCTTCCTGCCTGAAATATTTTAAAAAGCTAAGGAAGATCAGGGGGTTTTCTTTTGAGAAGAACTTTTGTATTGTCTTAACTGCTTATACATAAGTTTTAAGCTCCAATAAGATAATATCTTTGCTAAGAAGAGAGGAAGAAAATAATCTTAGGGCTTTATTTCAATAAAGTGTGCAGATTCACATCTGAAGATGGAATAACCTACTTTTAGACTTCTTTCTCCCTCTGCATGCTGCATGAACAACTTGGTGGTCATTAAACAGATTATACATTAGAAATTATAGTGAGGAGAAGCAGAAATATCATACATTTGGTGATAATTAGGAGTGTTCATTTCCCCATGAAGTACTAGGGCATACCACACTGTAGAAGCATAGCAGCTTCTATTCTGTTCAATTAACTACCTAATGCGAATATAAGAATAAGTTTCTATATTCAAGGAAAGGAGCCCCAAACAGTGGGAGCAATTTAAAGACTATAGTTGCCAATGTAGTTATGTCAGCTTTTCTTTATTTTCTGATTAACTTTACATTTTTAATGTTTTTAAGCTCTAGTCATTATCAAGAAAAACATAAGGAATGAATAAATTTTAATGAATTTCTAAGTGTTCTACTGAACCAGATTCTCCCAGTCCCTGAGCTACTCCCTGGTTGTAAATTATGCAAATGTACAAGCTGCCTTAACTCTTTCAGGGCATCAAGGTTCCATTTAGCATGTAGCTACTTCAGGAACACATCTATCATGTGGAGGTGGGAGAAAGAAAGAAAGGAAGGTCATTTTAAAGAGATTAAATCAGTCTTGTTTTAATTTACAAAATGTCCCTAGAAAGGAGAATTTTCATTATGTTAACTTTGTGAAAAGAAAAGCTTGGCTATCACTAGCAGAATCACAGTAGCTATAGCTTACAGCAGGCTGTGGAAGAAACGGTGCATTGGGAGGCTGAAGTTCAAATTCAAATTCTGAAGCTACCAGGTACTATAACTGGAAACACCCACTTTTCCCTATCTAAGGATGATGATGATGATGATGATGATGATGATGTTGATGATAATGATGATGATGATGATGATGATGATGATGATGATGATGACACGAGGTTCTTACGCATGCTCTATTTTGACATGAACTGTATCACACGCACAGCAAGTAGAAGAAATAAGCTAAGTCAGTTTTCCTCTTTATGCTCCGAAATCTTAAATTGATGACATTTGATCTTTATTACCTTAAAAGTAATTTCTTTTATTTAGTTTAATAGATGAGAAATGTTAACAATAGGTGATACTTAATACCACATAACTGGTTAATAGTATGCCATGGCCTCTTCCACTGTCCTAAAACAATAAAATATTCTCTTTACTTGGCTAGACCTTATAGCCTGATATGATGTCATAGGCATGCAGCAACCATTAGTGTCTTTTTTATTTCCAGTCCTTAGCTGCACAAATGGCAGAATGGAGAGGGACAATAGCAGTTGGCAAGCAGGCTGGTCTGATCTTCCTGATTGCAAAGTTGATGGTAGAATTTAGATCAGTTGGGAAGTTGAGCATTCTTCATCCAAAATTGTTTGGATTAAAAGTGTTTCTAATTTAGATTTTCAGATTTGGGGCTATTTCCAAACACATAATGAATACGTTGAAGCACATATTTTATAGGGGTCAGCTTTAAAAGTGAAATTCACTTAAGTTTCATATAAACCTTACATAGTCTTTGAGTATTACTATACAGTATTTTTTTCTTTAGATGGACCTGCATTTGGGTGGTTATCTATTGCATGAATTTGGGTGAATTCATGTGAGTCAAGCTGGGGAATTTTCCATTTCAAAGATCATTAGCTTCTTGAGTTAGTGGTTCTCCAGCTGTTTTTACTTTGGGAGATTTAACATTTTCATAACGTGAAGTTCTTCTATCCCACAAGATAACATGGGTTTCTAATTGTTTATGTATTGTTTTATATCCCTCGAAATACTTTAGCTTGTTCCTCATGTAATCTTACCTCTTGTCAAAATTATGTCTAAGAATTTAATGTACTTATCTCTATTGTATGTTCCCATTTCTTAGTTCTTTTTATGTATTTAGCTTAATGTCAGCTACTCCAGCAAATCTCTGCCTTATTTAAGTTGTCAAACACGAGTTATTTAGATTTTTTAGAAGACTGAAGTGAAACACACTGCTAAGAGCTCTAAACAGAGCCTAGCCCAGAGCAAACATGCAGTCCGTACAAGGTTTCTAAGATCTTGAGTTTCCACTTTCAAATTATACAGTCCTTATCTAGGAAACATTCTCTGTAGTGTTAACTGGGTGCTTTGATACTTTGATCTATTCACCTTATTTTTAAATATTTTTATTGAACACCTGCAATTATATGTTAGTTGCTTTTACATAAAAAATGTTTTGGTAATTTTGTGAGACAGCCTGGGCAATCATTTCTATTATAAATACTCTCATGTTGTAAACCTTACTATAACTATACTAATCTGCAAATTAACCTTAATTTGGAACCACAGCTGGCATAAGCAACATGGCTGTGAAAAAAGCTGAAAGGAGGTGACCTTTTCCTCTGAACATCTTTACATTTAATTGATGCCAACAGTTGCATTTTCACACACAAATTTATTTATGTTTAACATGTAGACCTGAAACTTATGGTATGAAACTTTACAGTAAGAGTCACTTTGCTTCCATTTTGGAGCTGCCTTTAAATATTTTCTGTATATTAATGATGGAAATGATGTATTCTGTTCTTGTGTACTCCAAAATTGGAAGAGTTATTTCATCCATATTTAAACAATTGTGGCATTGATCTAAAATATATATTGTCTTCATGTTAGGAAATTACTACTACAAAATGTGAAAACTGAAAAAAAAATCACATCTGAAGACTTAAAACAATTATTTTTCGTATTATAACATTAACAAATATCGTTTTAAGGAAAATTTTGCTATAGAATAAAGGAAATGCTTATGTAAGATGAAAAATGCAATTGGAAAACATATTTAGGTAAACTTTTGTCCTGAAATGTTTATGGGTGACCAGATAAAGATGAACCCTGTGCCCAGGGTCAGAGCAACAGTTTATTGGATTGAATTAAGATTGACAAAGGTGCTGTGTGTCTCCTTAACAGCTACTTCACTCATAAGCTGCTGATCAGTTGAGACAGATTAATTTCTGTGCCTAACTGAAGAGGTATCTTAAAACCTGGAGAATGAGCATTTTACTATAAAAATTATTAACAGCATCTAATTCATTTAATTGTCTCAAAAACACTATAAATTAGGAACAGTTATTTCTATTTTTAAAGCTCTGATAATTAGACAAACTACTCAAAGCTACACAATGGATGCAAAGCTATTATATCACCTGAGTTGTGGTTGGGGTCTAAAGTCAGCCTCATACTACTCGTATCCTACTGTTTTGTTACAGAAATACAGCATAATTCATTTTTCTTTAAAAACACATTCAACTTCTTAGGCAGAATGCAGTGGCCTGGGTTCGATCCCTGGTGTGCTGTGTTGGCCCCGCCCCCAGAGCATTCTGAGACTGGGAGTTTGAGATTGGGCATGGTGACTTGTACCAGTAATCCCAGAATTTGAGAGGCTAAAAGCAGGAGAATCACTACTAGTCTGATCTACATAGTGAGACCCTGTAGGCCCTGTACACCCTGTACTAAATACAAAAATGAATACATATTCAAATACTTTATATCTATACAGGGATTGTATAATGTCTGTCACAGGTAACATAAAAGAACTCCATTACTTAATGTAATGAAAAATACTGGTCACAGAATTTATAATACATAAACCACTTTAAAATTTATGACATTCTACTTGCATTTGGAAATTGAGTATGTAATCACTATAAAAACAGGAAAAAAAAAAAAAAACAGGAACATATCCCATGACCAGGAATATTATAAAGATTGTGATATTGATTATTGCTACTTAGGGCTAGACTGGAAGTAGTTTCCAATATTGATCAAAGCCTAGATTTTCAAAGATGACCATGTTTCAATGTTATTTAGATATGTAATGGGTGCTAACATGATTCCAAATGCTTTACATATATTATTTTAGTTTTTGTACTCATCCAGTGAATTAGAATGTATTACTAGTTCTAACTTAAAAAACAAGAAAGAATCTCTAAAATTTGCTTATATTTAGGTAGCTAATGAGTACAGATATTGAATTTAAATTGAGGCTAATCGTAGAGTCTCTATCACATTTCACTATATCTTCCAAATACCAAATTTATTACTTCAACCCATGTTCTCATTTTAATGTTCTGTGTCCTACTAAACTGATACTTGTCAGCTAATATTTCAAAGAATGTTGTGTTGTAACATGAGGAAGTCATCCTTTTAAGTAGTATTTTCATAATTGACGACCATGATGGAAAATTTCTGAATTAACCAACTTATTTTATGTATTTGGTATTAATTTACATTTTAATCAACAAGTCAGAAGTCCTCAACAGACACTATTTTATGCAACATGAGGTACACTTTGGTATACTCTGATGCCATTTGTTATCTTATTTGTAGACGAGAGCATCATATTTTCTGCCTCTAGAGCTTTCTATAACAATCAAGTGTTAATTGAAAAACAGAGTGTAGCTATTTCTTTTGAGAGAAATTAATCTATTGTATGAATTGAATGCATTAATTTTATTTTTTTATTTTTTTATTTTGTCTTTTTGAGACAGGGTCTCGCTATGCAGTTGAGGCTGGTCCTGAGCTCACTTTTGTAGCCCAGGCTGGTCTCGAACTCTCACCAATCCTCCTGCCTCAGCCTCCCGAGTGCTGGGATTACAGGCGTGAGCCACCACGCCCGGCTTGAATGTATTAATTTTAAAATATAGAATCCTTGAAATTTTTTATGAGTTTTCAGATTTTGAAATGCTCTGTCCTAGGAGTAAGGGGAATTATTTCTTTTGGCTTTGTTTGCTGCAAAAGATAAAGCCTCAGTAATTCTCTTCAGGCACATAAGGTAAGGGGTTGTGCTCTGCCTCATTATTATTGCTATGAAAGATCCTAAATGCATGCATTGTGCTTATTGTCAGCTCACTATTTCCTCTCATATCTTCTGTGCTTCACGTTTTCTTTTTGTTGTCATCTAATCTTGTGTTGGCACCTCCTTTCTACTTAGAAGTCATGGTGTCCCGTAAATAAAAAGTTTGCATAGTCTTTCAGAAGAACTTAGAGAACACATTATGAATAAAACCCTCTTGTGGCCTCTTTCCGGATACTCTGAAAATCCTGATAGAAAGCGCAGTTATTTTAGAGGGCTCTTGAGTTGAGCATCGTTTGTCCCAAATGCTTGGAACAAAAAATAGTTCAGATTTCTTAACTTTCAGGTTTTAGGATATGTGCGTTGGCTTTCACTACCTGAAGTTTCAGGTTGACTTTCTTGAACCTGAAGTTTCTCTAGTGCCAATATGATAATTAAAAACGTTTATCTTTCTTTCAGAAGATGGAACTACCAATTACTACTGTGCTTTGACCTTAAATGTAGTATATGTCTTGAATCTCATAAATATGGACAGTTGTTATATATTGATAAAATATATCTTAAAACAAAAAGTTTTAGTGCAGGGACCAAGGGCTCAATCCCTGGGCCTGCTGTGCCAGCCCTGACCCTGGGGCATGCTGAGATGGCAATTGAGACTGACACCTGTAATTCCAGCTCTTGGGAAGCTGTAAACAGGAGAATCACTATGAGTCTGATCTAGTAGTGAGACCCTGAACACCCTGTAGAACCTTCCTTACAATACAGGAAAAAAAAAATTAGACTTTAAAATATTTTTAGATTTCAGATTGAGAATGCTATATTATCTTTCAAGTTTGTGATCTGTTAATATACTGGCAATTTTGCATCATAGTTGAATAGATTACAGCTCCCCAAGTGACAATAAATTTTTCATCTTTATAGTTTCATCACCATGCTGACCTGGCATGGTTTGTATTGGACAGAGTATATGTATCATATACACATTATTGATTTTTTTATCTTGTATCATTATGTGGTAGACCTGTTCATCAACTTGAACCTATTGTCTAACTTGTTTAGAGATAGTATTTAAAAATATCTTAGGAAGGATGCAGTATATGTTTGGAACGATACCATGGACTTTACCTCAATTCTGTTCTAAGTAGATTGCTCATTTAAAAGACAGAAGAGTAATAGTATGTATATATTAACATAAAGCATTTTAAATACTGAGAATTACTAGGGACAGGCACATAATGCACTGAATTATCAACACTAAGTTAGATGCAGGCAGAGTACACCTATAATAGGCCAGGGTAGTTGTGCATCTGACAAATATCTCAGTTACTATTCTCCTGTTGTTGGGACAAAATTTCTGACACCAAAAAGAAGGCAGGAAAGGTTTATTTAGCTTGCAGTTAGTTTAGTGGATATTGCAGTCCATGCTCAGCTGGCCTAAAGGAAGAGTGGTACATGGTACAAATAGCAGCTGTTCATGATGGTGGCAAAGAGCAATGGCAAAAGGAATGGCAGCAGTTCAGGCAGCTAGCCAGCCTCTCTCCCCTCATCACATTGTAATGTGGAGTATCTGCCCATAATCTCAGCATTGGATCAAGAACCAATCACAAAATCCAGAAGCCACCTCATGACAGCATGAGACTTTGCGGGGGACAACTAGACACAAATCATAACATATATCGAGGAATAAGATTTTATTTAGATGTATATGTAGAAATTATTACAGGAAACTCCATCATTCACTTACTTAATAATTTAGTCAGGTGCTAGGAACTTAGCTCAGTAGAAGTGATTCGTAAATGAATAAATTAGATGCACTGTTCTTATGTAACTTACAGAGGAACACTGAGGCAGAAACTTCATCTATTTATCACAATTCTTTTTTATCTATAACATTCATCATGTTCTGACACATAAATGTACTGCTTTCTTGTTTGTAGGCGGTCTTCTACAACTTGAGTATAAATTTCTTTTTTTTTTTGGCTTTTTGAGACAGGGTCTCACTGTGCAGTTCAGGCTGGCTTTGAGCTCACTTTTGTAGCCCAGGCTGGTCTCGAACTCGCAGCAATCCTCCTGCCTCAGCCTCCCAAGTGCTGGGATTACAAGCGTGAGCCACCACGCCCGGCATTGAGTATAAATTTCATGAGAGCAGAGATTCATCTATTTTGTCCATTACTACAAATCAAGTGGTAGAACAGAATTAAATATATGATATGACACTGGTGTTGAAGAACAATGTCCACACATTTTTTATTTGTTCATTAAGTATGAAGGTGCATAGTGTTGGCTGCAGAAAGATCACCTAGGAGCACAGGGAGTCGAGAGGGTGATGTGTGAACGTGAGATCACAGAGATGTGGGTATACCACTGGCAGGGTCGACCTCAGATTCCAGAAGAAACACGAAAGAGAGCAAGGGGCCCAGTCTTCAGAGCATGGAAGAGTTTCCTAAAGAAAATAGGTTTTAACAGTCCAAAGCAATTATCAACCTTAGTGAGCAGGGTGGGACTCCAGGGCCTTAGTGTTAATCCCCTCCTCACCCATATGTACCTCACAGACACAATTACATGCAGAAAGTTCAGTGCACGCATGTGTTGTAGCATACGATCTGAGCATACAGAGGAAGCAGAAGTTAAAGTCTGGCTAAAGGCCAAAAAGAAAAAAAGTCACACGGAAAATCATTCAACCTGAGTTTTGAGAAAAGGGACTGTCTTAGTTACTTTTCTCCTTCATAAAACTAAATGCCCAACACCCAAAGTTACGTGGCCAAATGTTCATGTAACTCACAGTTTGTAGAGTTTTCAGTGGCTCTAAGCACAGTGGCACATGGCAGAGAGGCAACAGTTTACAGTGAACAAAAAAAAAAGCAAAAGAAAAAAATAAGGAGAGAGAGAGAGAGAGAGAGAGAGAGAGAGAGAGAGAGAGAGAGAGAGAGAGAAAGCAGAGACAAGACAAGCCTCTTTCTGTCCCTTATATTGTAGTGTAGCTGTAGCACTCATGCCCTTAATCCCAGGATTCTTAATCGCTGCACACTTAAACCCAGCACCCTTAATTTTAGCACTCTTAATCCCAGCATTTCATTATGAATCACACAATGTAGATCCAGCTACCTTCAACAAAGCCCCATCTAAAACAGCATGAGTCTTTGAGGTGGGGCATCTAGAAACAAACCACAGCAGGGACACAGCTTGTAGAGAGTTAAGAGCTTCCAAGGCCCCAAGAATGGGGTTAGACTGCACACTTTTAAACAGTCTTCCCATTCATCTCTAAAGGATTAGCGTCAGTCATGAGAACACACTCATCGTTCACATAGGCAGCACCTTCCCCACCATGCTATGTAGTGTTTTTGATTTTTCCCTCCGTGTTGTATGGCACTGAGTTCTTTCACAGAAGTAGAAGATGGCAATAGTCAAGTGTACTCTACAGCTAAAATGAATTTAGATAGTCAACCACAGATGAAATAGAATAGGGAGAAATATTCATAGTGCAGCACATGCCTCACTAAAGTGGTAAAGGAAGTAAAATTAACAAATCTTTGAATGAAAGTACAAATTTCCACCCTTTGACCTCCTCTTCCAGTTTCCTCTCTCTCTCTCCTCTGTCTCCTCTCTCTCCTCTGTCTCCTCTCTCTCTCTCTTCTCTCTCTCCTCTCTGTCCTCTGTCTCCTCCCTCTCTCTCTCTCTCTCTCTCTCTCTCTCTCTCTCTCTTTCTCTGTTTATCTCCATTATACTCTACTGAATTTTTCTTTCTTTAAGATTCCCCACAGAAATGAGAGGCCTGTGAGATAGCTCAGTGAACCAAGCACCTGCTTGGGCAAGTGCAAGGACTGGAGTTAAATCTCCAGCACCACAAGCCATGCTATCCCCTTCCCCCTGCTGGCCAGTGAGTTTGTGCATGGTGATGTATACCTGTAATCTCAGTGCTGATGAGGCTGAAAACAGGAGGATCACTATGACTGAGATGTATAATGAGACTCTTTACTGAGAGAGAGAGAGAGAGAGAGAGAGAGAGAGAGAGAGAGATCATAGGGGATTTTTCTCTTCATATTTGGCTTATTTTGTTCAGCATAATGTCTCCAAGTTTCATCCATGTTGTCTCAGATGTCATTTACTCACAAAAAATAGTTTAAGATCAAATTATAGCATGAGGACTATCGCTAATGATAATGTATCATTATACTGAAAATAGAATGGTAATTGATTTTGTTACTTTTATTATACAAAGGGTAACTGTGGAAGGTGATGAAATATATTAGCACTTACTAATAATTTAACTATATATATATATATATATATATGTGTGTGTGTATTTTTTTCATATACCTTAACAATGTACAGTAACATTAATTTAAAAATATGTGAATGTAGACAACATCTTGAGGATGACTTCCATAAAATCTAGTAATCCTGCAGATATTTAGCAATTTCACCCCCAAGTATTACTTGAGCAATTTGAAATTGTTGATATTTAGCTGTTGTTGACCTTAAAATACTGTGGTTTTTCATGGCTTAGCACACATGCTCATGGCATATGTACCCAAGTGTATCAAAAACACAATTATAGTAGAAATACATTAGAAAAACTCTCAAGAAGAAGATGGATAGTTATGACACATTCATTCACTTCCATATACTTCAATCATTGGTGACAATTTTATTTCTTGGTGAAAGGAGAGCCACCGCCCATTCATTAGACAAATTATAGACACCTTAGTTTGTACACCAAATTATATTTCACTTTGTTTTTGCAGCAGTTGAAGTCTCAATGAACCAAAATCATCTGTCTTCCAAAACTTTTTTGTGCTTCAATCAGCTACAGGATTGCAGTACATTTTCCTTTGCTGAAAGTAGACACTTAAAAAAAAAAAAAAAAAAAAAATCTCAGAAGTAAGAAAGTTTACTTTCTTTACATCCTTCTAGAAACACTATAAAGGCACATAGTGAGATTCAAGCCACTGCTTATCCTGGGCTGATTTTGACCCTATCCTATTTGATGTGAAACAGAATGGTCTGTTAACATTTTACATGCGGCATTGTTATTGCACTTTACCTGCTCTCCCTAAGGATTGATACAGTGTAATATAGACACACTGCTCTTCATACTGATGCTACCACTATGTTGTGTTTTACCACTTCAAAAATATATAAATAAATAAGAGCTGCCACTCAGGAAACTGCTTGATTTAAAAGCACAGCGCTACCATTTCTATAACATATAAAAGATTAATGTGTTTCTCTGTGCTTTAATTTGGAGCGTACATTTCAACTTCTCCTGCAGCAGATGGAGAAATGCAGTAAGATTGTTCTAGGCCCTCAAGACCAAGGAAGATTCTGGCAGCTGCTCAAAAATAATGACATAATAAAGAGAAAGAAAGAGATTCTGATTTTTCCCTGATGTTGGATTCTTTATTATTGGGCAAGCGGAGATTTTGGCTTGTTTGAAAAATCGTGCCTATTTGGAAAGGGATGCAAAACAAAACTGCACATTTCAGTTTTGTATGATAGAAATGAAAGACTGCTTTCAGAGCAATTTCTTTAGGAGAGTGTAAAATACAAGAAGCTGGTGGAATTTATTATCAAACAGTATTGAAACTGAATTGTGCTTCAATTCAGCTATACCTACAGAACTGATCTTTATTATCTCTTCAGAAACACACATGAACACTCACAGACTCACAGTTTGATTACTTAATTGGGCTCCTGGTTGGAGATTTTAAGTCACATTTGGTGCCTTAAGTCAAAATCATCAAAGGTAGTGAACATTGCAGACAAGTGGTATAATAGCAGTATTTATGTCTTACAAATTACAGAGTCTTAGAATATATTGTTGGCTGGTCATTAAATGGTAATAGCTGAATTAGGGCCAATCTGATTATTCAAATATTTCTGCTTCCTGCTTATGAGCTCAACACTGAGTGTAAAACATACCTCCAACATGCTGTTGCTGAGCCAGTAATGCAGAACTAGAAGAGGTCTGTAAACAGTAAGGCCTCTAGTGTCTGCTGTCTCAAGAACCGCAGTGTCAATTCATGGTGTTTGCTTTCGTTGGTTCAGTTTTGCTTTGTGCATATGGGAGAAAACCACTAGGACCTTTTAAAGTATGTTTCAAGCATAATTTCTGTGATACTAGAGTAACAGCTTTTCTACTTGCTAGTGGAATTTGTAGTGTGTCTACGAAGCAGAACAGCCAGCTGGAAACCCTGAGTTGACTGGAAACCCTTTGTCTGATAGTATCACAAATGATTATTCCCTAAATTGATAATTCCTTCAAGCAGTCACTCACTGAGCCTTCAGGAAGCTAAGAAAACACACGTAGGATGTCTACAATGAGATATTGCAATCATAAATTATCTGAAAACATGTTTATTCAAGGTCATTCCATCTCAGGTGCCTTAATAAAATTAGGGCTATGGTTTGGATTAGATCTTGTTCAAGTCAATAACATTACAGAGAGAAGACTGTGAACATTAACAGGCCAAAACTGAAAAATGAGATATTCATGCACTTAATCATCAAAGACTTACTGAGTTTATAGTATCTTATAAATATTTTACTAGACATTGAGGATGGTATAGTGAAGAATATATAAATAAACCTTAGGTAGTTCACAGTCTGACATTTGTCCATTTCTACATTTATACCATACATTGATAAGTGATACAGTTGATTAAAAATATCCCTTATCATATACTATGTTATTTTTTGGTTGATCAAGTTTTAATTTTTCTTCTTAAGTCAAAAGGAATTAGCATATCATATTGTTTGCATCTAATTATACAGTTGAATTCTTGATTTATTTTGGATTCATAAAGTACTATTCATCCTAATAGGAAAAGTAAATTAAAAATAATGAGTTTCAGTCTGAATTTTAAAATGACAGTAAAATTCATATGACTTTAACTATACTGTGACTTTTCTGTAGTTCTATAAATAAAATTTGTTTTACTATATGAGTTTTTGCAATCTTCTTTACTGTCAGAAACATCAGATCATTTTACTTACATTTCTGCCATATTTCATATGATCAAAGATTTCAACATCTACCTTTAAAAATAAATTATTGAGGGCTGGCCAAATAGCTCAGCAGATTAAAGCCCCTGCAAGCAGGCTGAGGGGCCTGCTGTGCCCTCCCCGCCCCCCATGCTGAGAAGCCAATTGACACTGAGTGTGGTGGTATACTTCTGTAATCTCACCTCTTGGGAGGCTGTCAATAGATGGATAATTATGAGTCTGATCTAGTTGTGAGACCCTGAACACCCTGAAGACCCTTCCCTAAAATACCAAAAACAAACAAACAAACAAAAAACACCAAAGATTTGAAATAGTTTTTCATTTTAAAAATGACTGTCCACTCTCCTCTCCATTTGAAAATAGCTTTTCTAAACTGAGAAATCATTGATATATTTCATTTTGTGTAGCATTTGTTCACTTGTTTTTTTGATGAGTTATGTAGCCAAAATGTTCAAACAAAAGTCTTTGTTCAGGTGTATTGAAAGGTGGGCTTTCACTGCAACTTTTGTCCTCTAAACTTGTCTTTTCTCTCTTTGGCTCATCTTAAGCCTTTGGAACTTCCTGGTTTAGTTATTTTCTAACGCCTCCTGTGGGCTGGCTGGCTTTTAAGGATAGAGTAAGACAGTCATGTTACTCAGGGAATTCAAATAAAAAATGTTCCTTAAGCAAATAATTATACACAGGTATTTAATTTCTGGTCTTACTGCAATTGAAAGGAGTACAGGGCGTTGCTCTGTGCTGTGATGGAAGAGATGGTTCCAGAATGTTCTCCATGAACAGTAACATGCAAGCTGTACCTTGGGCATTTCAGTGTCAGGAACCAACCAACCAAACAACTGGATGAGGAGTTTCTATCTGTCACTTCACTGCTCACCAAGGTTTTCTTGATGCTGACTTTCAAGGGGATGCAGACGGAAGCTTTAATATTGGATATGTAGAATCAAATTAATGCGAGATTTGAAGAAAAAGATTTAAGGGCAAAATTCTGATGAAGAAAAGCTAGTGCCCTATCAAGCTTAATATTTCTATATTTCCTTGACTTAATGTGATTATGTAGTTAAATTTAAAATTATAAAAATGTTAATGCATTTCCATAAAGAGATGTTGCATTTTAAGGAATTTATGAACCTAAAGATTTTTGCAGTTTGACTGTAGATTAATAAAGATCAACAGGATAGTTACATAGTTAGGAGTTGGCCTAACTATATTTAGGTCAACATTAAAATTATGAATAAAATAAAAATAATGATAGCAAAAACATCAAAGCTCCTTATTTGATAAATGATTTCATCTGAGCTCAGAAGATCAAAAATTCCCATTTCTCCTGTTTTTAGCAGCTATTTTAAATCTAAGCAAATTCATTCAGATGATGACAGGAGAAGTTATTGAAACTGTCTGGTCAGCACTTGAAACTCATCAAAGCACACGTATATTGCACGTTTTTGATGTATTCACATAAAGAATGCCTGAGACTACACAGTCTCTTTGAGTAAAATCAATTATAAAACATTTTTCATTTTTTACTTCAGCTGCTTGCATAATTTCCTATCTGGCAAATGTAACTTTATCAACTCCTTAGAAAATGTAGGCCATTAAAACACAAGGGAATGGCGCCCTTCATGCTGTTACTGACTTTAAAAAGTTGAAGAAAAATTTGAACTGACTTTTCTCTGTTAGCTCTTAATCCTTTCAGGTTTTTATGATGACTTATCCTGTGTTGTGTTTTCTCCACTGTTTCTTTCACCTAACAACAGACAGTAAAACACTACTTTTTATGAAAAAATATAAACAGTGACATTATATTTTTAAGTTTTAGAGATGAGAAATGGTGCTAAACAGCCTTCTGTGGTCATGAGAATCTGGCTGGGCTTGCATTTGTGTCACCTCGCCACAGGGCCTTGTCTCCAAACACTGCTATCTCCAGAACATTCGGCTGTCTTTTTATTTGGTATTCTGTCTTCCCAGGAGCTAACAGCATTCAACTATTTTCGTTTCAGTTCTATTCTTTCAAATATTCTAAGTTCTAATCTTAACATTTTTCCTAAATATCCAACAAGTTCCATGATTTATTCTTTATAGTCTTAGAGTCCAGTGATATGATGTCCAGTTTTTAGATGGTAGAAATATGCCTTTAAGAACCATATGCTGTCCTGATCCATGGAGCAAGTCAGGGTAACAGCTGAGCTCTGGGTTAAGTCTGTCTCAGTCTGAAGTCTGCTCAACTGACCAAATGTTCTGCATTATGTTCAAGAGCAGAACACTACGAAGATGCTTTTATTATTTTAGTAAGGATAAACCAAATCAATTAAAAGTTATTATCAGGGCTGGCCGAATAGCTCAGCAGGTAAAGGGCCTACAAGCAGTGCAGGGGCCAGTGTTTGATACCTGGGTCTGCTGTGCTGGCCCCACCCCTGGGGTGCGCTGAGACAGCAGTTGAGACTGGGCATGGTGGCACATGCCTATAGTCCCAGCTCTTGGCAGGCTGTAAACAAGCAGATCGCTATGAGTCTGATCTAGTAGTAAGACCCTGAACATCCATCCTGTAGACCCTGCCCTAAAATACAAAAAAAAAAAAAAAAAAAAAAGAAGAAAAGTTATTATCATACATAATTGGATTATAGCAAAAAAAGAAATGTCCAAAACAAAACTTCATCTTTGGATAGTTTTCAAAGTTTAGGAAAATATTGCATATCTTTTTAGCAATGCCATGAGAGGCATGTTGAGATTATTTTCCTTTGTCAGCTGAGGTGCTGGTTTTGATGTTCCTGAAGGATTATGGAGTCCGCATGAGGCGTATCTAAATTTATGGTCTCTCTGAGAAGTTCCATTGCTTGATTTGTTTTTCATTTTGAGGACTCCCCCCAAAAGTCCTGAATATCTAAATGTCTTCAGGCAGCAAATCCTGAAGCTCAACACTTAGAAAAATTGTTTTTTCTGAAGAAAAAATTATTTCAAAGAATTGACAATAACAATAAAAAAGACCAGAACATGAAAAAATATGTAGTTTGAAATACCAAAAGAAAAATATACACTTATCAAATTGCTCTCAAGCTCTAATGTTTTGAATGAAAGACTTCTCCAAATATTTGAGACAAATATACCACTATCTCGGATTGTGCAAAAAAGGCAAAGAATATACTTAAAGCTAGTAAAAATAAGTGTCATGTCCATCTTTGATTGGAGTGATGCATGAAATTGCAGATTCTTTCATGTAAACTCTGCATTAGGTGACAAAAAGCAAAATGCCCTGCTAAGCACTCTGTAGTTGTCAATCCACAAATACTATCATCAGCCTGAGTTCAAAAAATAGTAGCAGTATGTATGCTTTTCTTTCACAGTTATCTGGAAATTTACAAAACACAGTTGTCCATGAATATCTGTGGCAAATTGGTTTTGGGGTCTCCTAGGGATATTCAGGTGAATGGTTGCTCAAATTCGTTATGAACAATGGTGCAATATTTGTATTTAGGCAGCTTGAGTTGATTCAGAACACCGAGGCAGCCACAACAGCACCACTACAGATATGTGGAAGAGGACTTGTGGAGCACTTCAGAAAGCAGAAAGAACCATAGGATAGGTAGAAAGGAGGAGAAATGTTTTGATGGGGGCTAGCGGCACTGTTTCATTTGTTACAATTTTTAAAAACATAAATATCCATCGTATTTGATGATCATACCTTATATGCACGCATGTATACTCTTGTATTGCTTTATATTCTTCAAATTTAGCTCTTCAAAAAATTAGCTATTGCAGGATTTTTGTTATCCTATGTACAATTTAGAATTTGTGAATTCCCCTGGTTGAATATTCTGTGGTAATTTTTTTTTTTTTTTGTCTTTTTGAGACAGGGTCTCGCTATGCAGTTCAGGCTGGCCTTGAGCTCACCTTTGTAGCCCAGGCTGGTCTCGAACTCGCGTCGATCCTCCTGCCTCAGCCTCCTGAGTACTGGGATTACAGGCGTGCGCCACCACGCCCGGCTTCTGTGGTAAATTAATTTGGCAAAAATTGTCATTGAAGCAATGTTGTCTGCTAATCCTTCATATTTTAGATCACCTTTAACTTCTCTCATCAATGTATTAAAATTTTCACTTCATATATATTGCATTATATTAAATTCATTTCCAAATATTTTATTTTCCTACTACTGTAGCTTGCTTTTAATTTTTAAAGTTGTTTTTTAATTAGACTTTCAGATCAATTATTCATAACACCCAAGTATTGTATCTTATCTTGTATTGTATTATAGAACCTTACTATATTTGTTTGTTGGATGTACTATAGTAAATATTTTTATGACATCCTTACAACTCAAAAACTCCCATTTGAATGTTTCTTAAAAAACAGACTATATGCCACCAGGAATTTTGTGTCTGCACCTAAATTACAGTTGCTTTTATGTAAATATTTGCTAGAGGTTTTGCTTATATTTCTCTAAAGTAGTAGGTTTTTCCTAAGTATAATCAATAGTTATCTTGCCATATGAATATTTGTATGTAGATTTCATGATTACACATGCATACTTCCTAGTCAAGTGGGAATGCTTTGTGCTTTAAATTCCATGTCAAGATTATGTAGTCAATGAGGGGAAAAGATGAAGTAAGACATGACAAACTGACTATAAAATGTTATTTGTTTTATCACAGGCTTTTGGTGATATAGTTTTTCCTGTCCTCACAGAATGACTACTTTATGTGAATATCTGATCAATACTAAATGAATTAGGATACATTCCTTACCACCAGGCTTTAATTTCATGAAGGAAAGCTGCTTATGCCTTATCGTGTTTATTGCAGAATTTGCAGTTTACAGCAACAATGCATCTATTTAATGTTCACTTAATTGCTGCAAATTACACCCTTTAAGAAAACATTAAACATAAATCTTACTTGCTTAAATTTTTTTCAATTAACAATCTCAATCATTTTTAGACATCTCACCCTTTACTAAGAGGATTTTTCTTCTTAATGTTTGAGTAAAGATTTTTAATTACACAAAACACAACCACCTGTTTTCTCCATGGTATTATCTGGGGCAAGGAGAAACCTTTATTGCATTCCACCTACAGTGTAGGGAGTGACAAACATGTCTCACTTCAAGTCAGAGACAGTTTATGAAGCTTTCAGTTCGTCAGTTCTGAAGGTCAGTTCATTAATTTAAAATTTGTGTTCACAGAAAAATTGTAAAATAAATACACAAAATGATTCAATATGCAAAGCCACCTTTTCTGATTATGAATGAGGATTATACTGTATGCACAGCAGTATTTCTCCTAAGTATAGTAGGGTGAACTAATATGTGTCTTTATGTCTCCATTTATACAACCACATACAAGCAATATATTTTACCTGTTAATTATCAGCCTGATTTAAAAGCCATGGTGTAGTATTTCTCAGAACTAATGGTATGGAAATCATTTTTAGTTTTAACTCTTTTGTATGGTTCAGAGCTTGATAAATCTGAGGATTAATAAAATTAACCAGCCCAACATGGTGAAACTATTCAGGTTTTGACATGTGCCAATGTGAAATACATATTAGAACAACTAACACTACTTTAAATATTCAAGAAATATTTAAATTAAAACTACTATAGCATGTCAATTCTGTTTAACGCATTTAATAAACAATTTGGCAGTATCATTAGTGATGTCAGACATATTCTAGTGAGAATATAATATTTGAACAGTATTTCACTAAGGTCATTAATGGTAAGACTCATATACAATAGTATCAGAATTCCTAAATCATAAATTTTGTTGAATTTCAAAAGTAAAGTGCTTTGAATCTTTACACAGTCATTTTTTTTTTTTTTCAGTTAGGAAAATTTTTTTCAGTACTGGGACTGAACCTAGAACCTTTCCATTGAGCTACATCTCCAATGCATTTTTACATTTTGATTTAAAGCAGGGTTTTGGTGAGTACTTAAGTTGTTCAAACTAGATTTGAATGTGGCGTCCTCCTATCTTAGCCTCCCAGAGTGCTGGTCTTATGGATAAGCCCCACCTACCCTGGAAGAATCTAATGTCTCAGTTGTCTTTCCATTTATTTATATTGTTTAAATTAAAAAAAGAAAGCACCCTGAAATCTGGTTAATTTGTGTAGTTTCTTCTTTTTGTAATAAAAATAGATAAAGGGAGCACTCTATATCTGTGAGTTCTACATCCATGAGTGTATCCAAGGATTGACCAAATACTCAGAAAAAGTTTGGGCTGGTGAGATAGCTCAGTGGACTAAGCACTTGCTTATGCAAGCACAGGGACAGGGTAGTATGGCATGCCACATCGGCCCTACCCCCAGGCACTGTGAGCCGACCGCTGAATCTGGGCATGGTGGTGCACTCCTGCAATCCTAGGACTGGGGAGGCTAAAAACAGAAGGAACACTATGAGTCCAAGCTGTCTAGTGACACCCTGTACCAAATACATTAAAAAAGATGTATCTATCCCATTGTTAGGGTTTGTGTCTAGTTGTCCCCTCAAATTCTCATGCAGTCATGAGGTGGGGACTTCTAGAGTTTGAGACTGACTCATCATCCCCTGGGATTATGGATTTTAGCACTTTGGGTGTTCAGTATTTGTCCCAGTGGCAAAACAAGAGTAACTAAGACACCCATTTTTTCTTATCATTATTTCCTAAGCTGTATAGTGAATCAACTATTTTATAAAATGTTGTAATAGATATTATGAGCAATCTGGAGATTAAGTCTATTGTTAAATTAAAATGTGTAAAGGCTATAAGGAGATTTACAGAATTCTATTTAAAGGATATGAGGATCCAAGGATTTTATCTATAAGGAGTGCGATTTTACACCATTTTATGAATACCCAGGGATGACTGCATTAAATGCAGGGTTCTTCATAGAAGCTTGTGCTGTTCCTGTTGTTCTGTGCTTAATACAATTTAATTTATGTGAATGGTTTTATAACTAGAATACTTAAATTTTTGAAGTCTGTGAACTCTGTTGAGAATCTATAAAAACCACAGACAAAAAATGATGATGAAATTGTACCACAGTTAAACCTGGCATACAGTAGATATTCAATAGTTAATGTTTACCTTATAATTCAAAATTTGCATACCAAAGGTTTTAAAGATACATGAGATTTAAGCATAATTTACCTCCACAATAGGTAAATTAGTAATCTGCCCCTTTGGGGCGGGTATGGAAGCATGTATACAGTCCCAAAACTCAGTCAAGAGCACATCTCTTAGTCCCAGTTCTAACAATTCTATGTAAATTTAAAAAGATTTTCAATGATGTACAATTTCTTGCAGATAGAATTACAGAAATCTTTTTCTGTTTTACATAATCAACTGTCTGGAACAAATTATTTTGAACCTTGAAATCTTACTTATATAAATTATTATGTGAAAATGAAAAATGTTTAAAAAGTTATATGTTGCTCAGAAGAAAAGGAGAGTGAATGGTCTCACTGATTGCTGTTTTCCTTTTCTGAAGATGATGACTTTTAGTCTTCTCTGAAAGTTTTGAGGATGCCTTTGTTGGAGAAACTAGAGCAGTACCTTGGGGAGGCAACTTGAGGAGGTACCTTGGGGAGGTACACCATGTGTAAGTCTCAGGCAAAGCTTCCTCATCATTTCTTCTTCATTCTCTTAAGAATCCTGGAAGTGGACACGATTGTTCCTATCTGCAGGCAGGTAGTTGAGCAACTTCTCATTTTAAATCATATGCCTTGTATAAAGCAGACAAGGAAAAATAGTTATAAATGAAAGATTTAATTAATGGATTTCTAGCAACTAGATCACAAAGTGTCAGATTACTAAAATTATGTGGGGTGACATTATTTAATCTACTATCTATTAAATAAGAAATCAATTGTCATACATATTAGGAAAAAATGCTCTAAAAGAAAATAATGGTTTGGGGTAGGGGAGATAGCTCCAGGCACAAGTGCCTGCCTGTCAAGTGCAAAGTCCTGAGTTCAATCCCCTAATCTGCCGGAAAAAAAAAAAAAAAAAAAAAAAAAAAAGAAAGAAAAGAAAAGGAAGATGATGGTTTGATTTAATGTATTCCAAGAATGAATTCAACCACTGTAAAGCAATTGACTTGTGCTAAAATGTCTAAATATTCTTCTAAAGGTATTAAATAGAATTATGAATTAAAGCCTCTTATTGAAGGAGTGTATTGTGCTTCCTTGAGGTTTATTCTAGGTGGATTAAGTATATTTATTTGATTTAGAATTTTTTGCTTTGATAGTCACATTAGATAGGATGGAATTTGAAGTCCTTGTGAAAATGATTTGATTTGTCGTACTTCTATTGAATAATTTCTATATGAGGCTTATGATGTTTTTTAATTTTATTTTATTTTTTAT
This sequence comes from Myocastor coypus, assembly GCA_004027025.1. NCBI lineage: Eukaryota > Metazoa > Chordata > Mammalia > Rodentia > Myocastoridae > Myocastor > Myocastor coypus. The sequence goes on from PVJA010002507.1 coordinate 64,785, forward strand.
TACTTTTAATAAGAGATAACAATATGAGAGTTTCAAAACATGTTAGCACACTCGCAATAATTGACACACTGCATATTGTTGTCTTCACAAAAGTTATACAGAGGACAGGGTGCAGACGTGACAAATTTTCTAATCGATATTGGTTCAGAAAAAAAGAAAAAGAAGAAGAGGAAGAAGAAGAAGAAGAGGAAGAAGAAGAAGAAGAAGAAGAAGAAGAAGAAGAAGAAGAAGAAGAAGAAGAAGAAGAAGAAGAAGAAGAAGAAGAAGAAGAGGAAGAAGAAGTTTTCTTCTCTTTGAACTAGGAGGAAGTAGTTGTATACATAGTCCAGTGTTTTATAATGGCAATGGGATACGGGTGAAACTGGCAATATTGAAGGCTGTTGATTTAAGCTGCTTACAGCTCACCGTACTAATCTAGCTCTGGAGGCTTATTATGTTAACAATGTATTTCTTTTAAAAATGGGTCTGTTCCAAGTATTTCATATTTAGTGTCATACAGGAGCCAGAAAAATTAATGTTAATCTTAAAATAAGGGCATCCTTTAAATGAAAAGATTCTTAATATAAATTGTTTAAGTTAAAACATAATTTGCATGCATTTAGTACTGATATAAGTTATAGAGGGCTTTCATGTTTTTCCATATTTGTTATCTCTAGTACAAATCTTAAATATACCAACACCTAGACTATGAAATGACAGGACAAGAAATTCTGTTGTAAAGGTGCCATTACTTGTAGTCAGCATGCAAATAGATTTTAAAATTTTATGACAATATTGAAAAGCAATAATAGAAGAAGGAAAATAGAGATTTAAAAAATATATTTGCCTTTTGTTCTTCTTGTTTTTTATTCTTTTACTTATTTTCTTTCTTAGCAGCTCTTAGTTTTCATTCATCTTTGCAATGGTATTAGTCAATTTTTTTGCTACTGGGGCACAATACTCAATGCTTACAATTTGAAGAAGAAGTTTAATTTGGCTCAAATTTCTAGATGGTCCACTGGCTTCAGGGGACAAACATCTTGGCAGTGCAAAGATGTTCTGTGTAGGCGACCTGGAAGCCAAGTAGAGCAATGGTACCAGAATTGGACCAGCTAGATATCATATTCCAAGTTGGACCACTGTGACCCACCCAGTTCCACTTGGAGGGCTTCATTACTCTACACATTTGTCACTTAACTAAGTTGACATTTAATGAATAACAGTCATAGAAACAATTAAATATACTTTGTTTGTGGCATTCTTTTTCTTAAATTTATAGCTAACAATGAATTGTCTGGGATATCAGCTTGCAAAAATATGCTTTGTCTTTCCCTTACTTTTATTGTTGGATGATGTTGCTCTCAAACATTGTCCATGAGTTTTGTTTCCTTGTTCATGTATATACTGAATTTTAAAATCTATTTGTTTACAATCAGATTACATCGCAAGGGACTCGTACCCAGTGTACTTTACAAATGATGTGACAGAGAATTTCTTCCGATTATTTGAAAAGAAGTAGCTTCTGAAAACTCTTAAGATTTTTTTAAATATTAAACCCAACATATAGCACACACTTTCAAATTACAAAGTCTACTTTCAAGCCTAAGATATTTGTCAAGCCAGTGATGATATTTGTCTTGGTAAATATGAAAGATTTAAGTTTTGTTGAACACTTACGCTAGCAATCTCCTGCACAAATGGCACCAAATTCACCAGAATGTATGTATGTATTTCCTGAATTTTTATAAGATTGATATCTTTGATCTCAACCATTTTTAAGCTGCTCTCTACTGCAAAATAAACAAATGAGTAGGTACTGAATGTACTTCTCTCATGAGGAATATATTGCACAGAAATGAGTTCACTTTTTGTTGCTGTTTTTTTTTTTTTTTTTTTCTGAATTTGGTATGGGTAGTACAGGGTGTGAAGAGTCACACTATGTAGATTGGACTCTTAGTAATTCTCCTGTTTTCAGCCTCCCAAGCACTAGGATTATAGGCATGTGCCACCATGCCCAGTCTTAATCACCATCTCAGCATGCTCTGCAGTGTGTCTTGCAGACGGGGCTGGCATGGCACAGCTGAGATTGAACCCCAGCCTCTGTGCTCTGCCTAAGCAGGCACTTCAATCTGCTGAGCTGTTAGGTTGGCCCACATTATCAGGCTCGCTTGTTTTCACTTCTTAAAGTGTAAAATATGTACAAAATTTTAAACAGATTCTGTTATGTATCTATTTTCCTTTACTATATCATGATTTATGTACAATATAATATTGTTTTAAAAGTAGTAATTGATATTTACATTCAATTTAATTTTATAAAAGAATGGGAATTCTGTAAGCTTTTGGAGTCTTTGAATCTGTTCTTTTTTAAAAAAAATATTTACAACTTCTATATTTTCATTACCAAGTTTAAGTTCTTGTGTCATGATTTGCATGACTATTTTAAAGATTAGTTTAATATTAAGAACAGTATAAAATGTGCCATTTATCTGTCTCCACCATAAAATCCTATTTTTTAAAGTTAGAACTGTAAGACTGGAATTTAGAGCAAATGAATTTTAGGCAAAGAAAGGACCTACATGAGAAGTTCGTGAAGTACATAGGACATACTTATACATATTAAATAACTCATACTACAAACAAAATGTGTGGAAAAACATAGCATTTGTACTATTCATCATTATTTTAAGACTTTTGTTGGTGACTCGCCCTTTCTATCGAATTTCAGCCATTAAAATAGACCTGGTAGATGTACATATGAGAACGTGTTGGGCAGGGAACGGACTTACACAGCGGTGGGATCTAGCTCAGCAGGCTCACAACCTCCAAGGCAGGCCTTCAGGGAGAGGTGGGACACTTGGACAGGAGCTGAGTTTGCTAGCCTAAGGTAGGATTTCCCTCACCTCTGCTTTTAACACTTGTAACTGAAAGGCCCACATCCAACTTTAAATAATCCTTTCTATTACAGACTAGTGATTATGTATTTAATTGTATCCGTACAACACTTTCACAGCAACACCAACATGAGCATTTGATAGAGTAACAGGACTGTAGGTGAGACAAGTGAAGAGACAATACCTATCATCAAACCGGTATTATTTAAGTTTTCCACTTTAAATATTTAGGCATACTGCATCCTCTTTCATTAATCTAAAAATTAAAACCTAAAAACGTCTTAAAATTTTATTAATTTAAAAATGCACTCTTAGGGCCTGCCAAATAGTTTAGCAAATTAAAGTGATTGCAAGCAGGCACAAGGGCCAAGGCTTGAATCCCCGGGCCCTGCCATGCCATTCCTCCCCAGGGTGCACTGGACAGCAATTGAGACTGGGCATGGTGGCACACGCCTGTAATCTCAGCTCTTGAAAGGCTGTAAACAGGCAGATCACTAGGAGCCTGATCTAGTAGTGAGGCCCTGAATGCCCTATAGACCTTTCCCTAAAATACAAAAATGAAAACAAACAAACAACAACAAAATTATAGGTAAAAATGCACTCCTTCAGCCTTCTGCTTCTCCATCTCCTTCCTTTTCCATGTATGATGGTGCCCAGGTGTCAGGGTTGTATTCTGGGAAAATCACAGCTGATGAGACCTGGAGTCATGGTAAGGATATCAGCAGCCACTGTGGGCCCCAAACGACGTTTATGGCCTCTGGGTTCATACCTTCAGCCTGCCAGTGTGGTGCATGTTGCTCTGTTCTGAGCAACCTTTCTGGGCAGCCTCAGTGGTTGATAATGTACACATTTGGTTTTTACCTTTCAGTTGGGCCCTCACCACAGGGGCTTGATAATAAATCTCTGGCTCTTGAGGGAGCATCTGCTTCACAAAAAATAGCCTCAGAACTCCGGCTTTATGGCTTCCTTCTGGCTGATGGACAGCAATATCTCGACATTGCCACTCACTAGCTGAATGCGAGGTGGCCTCCCCCAAGGATGTTTTGCAGTAAGATGAGTCAGTGACCCTGTGCTACTCCAGGATAGCCCACAAACATGCTTTGCATTTTATTGTTTGCTGAAGTGCTAGGTAACAAACCCAGGGCCTTGCATATGAGACAAGTGCTCTGCTACTGTGTTACATTATCTGCTGGCTCCTTGCTTTGGTCTTAATTTTTCTTTCTCCTCATTTTCTAGGTTAGTGGGCTTTCCTTTCTTTTTGCAGAAAACATTCTATCCAGCCTCCGAGCCCATGGTCTTATTGTCACTCAACGACAGTTTATGTATCAGTTATATTGGCTTTTATCAAGCATGGACTGAGGAGAGAAGATGGTTTCCCCTGTACTGATAAACAGCTAATTAAGGAAAGTTATGGTCTTAGGGCTGGGAGTAGATTATGTGAGACTGGAGGAGCATATTCTTTAAGCCTTACTAAGACACTTGGTATTTAAATGTCAGCTCTAGATAGAAAGGATAATTCAATTAAAAAATGGTTTCCTAGCCGGGCGTGGTGGCGCATGCCTGTAATCCCAGAACTTGGGAGGCAGAGACGGAAGGATCGGTACAAGTTCAAGACCAGCCTGGGCTACGAAAGTGAGCTCAAGGCCAGCCTGAAAAGCATAGCAAGACCCTGTCTCAAAAAGACAAAAAAAAAAAAAAAATGGTTTCCTACAGTTGTAAAAGACTCCTAAATCAGCACAAATGGAACACGCAGTGTTTCTCCATGTTTCTCCCAGGGATGTGGATGGATTCCTCATGATCAATTTATCTTAGGATTTTTTTGATGAATTGCTTAAAAAAAGGATTTCAGTTTGATGTCAAGAAACAAATTCACTTATTCAACAAATATGCATTGATTGTACTTACTGATTGCAAATATATATTGCTTTAAACAAATATTGTATTGATTGTATCTAGGCACTGCCTGAAATATGAAAAGTTAGTCTCAGTTTATAATTGGCTAACTATCCATCACAAAGATTGTTAGGCAAGCAAATAGCTCAGAGGACTAAAGAGCCTGCTTTGGCAAGCTTAAGTAAGCGCAGGGGCCACAGGGACTGCAGTTCAATCCCCAGCATGACATGCCAAACTAGTGCTGCCCCCAGTGGGGGATGAGCCAAAGAGTCCTGGGGTAGTGGCACACATTTGTAATCCCAGTGTTGGGGAGGCTGAAAACAGGGGGATCAATACTACATAGTGAGATTCTGCAGCAATCAAATACATTTAAAATAAATACTAATTCTTTGAAGAATATATCCTAATCTGTTGATAAAATAATAGTTTCACATATTTTATGTCTGGATTAAGCAGTCAGGAATGTCTCAGAAAGGCCTCAAATTGCCTTTTCAACATTCTTCATTTTTTAACCAAGTGTTAGTACTTTTTATTTTTGATGGAACACAATAAATTATATCTTATCTCAGGGATTTGTGTCACTTAATAGCTCTTAGACAGGTTATTTAACTGTTCTAGACCTCCTTGCCCCATTATAAAATTGAAATATACCAATTCCTACATAGGATTGCTGAGAAGATAAAATGAGATGCAAAACTGGAATAATTAACATTCTGCTTAGCAGTTAACAAGCATGCAGTTAATGTTGGCAGATGCTACTATTAGTACTCCACAGCAATTAATGTATTTTGGAATGAAACTATTATTTAGGTCCACACAACTTACTAAAGTAATTAATTTTTTACTGTTCTAAAATAAAAATGGGGACTTTTGGGTTAGCTAAGTGGTTTAAGTGCCTGTGAGGGCAATCCCAGTCAGGCACAGGTGACAGCAGTTCAATCCCCTGACCCATCCTTAAGGTAGTGTGAGCCAGCCAAAAGAAAAAAGAAAAAACCTTCTAAAATAAAAATAATGTAACCCTTATTAAAAATTTTAAGTACGATTTAAAGACTGATGGCTTTTCTTTTACTAATTACTATTTATACTACTTTTTCCCACCAAATATGAAATCAAATTTGGAATAATATTTCTTTATAATACAAATTAATAAATGGTATGTTTCCAAACAGAAGTAGCAAAGTTTATTCCTCATTAGTATTACTTTGCTACTAGAAGGTAAGCAGTTTATCTTTTGTTTTATGGAATTAATATTGGATAAAATTTTAAAAGACATATAACCAACTTCACTTCAGAAAGAATTAGCAGCAAAGTATTACACCTATTTAGTATCATCAAGGGAATAGATAAGTGAACTTGCGTGTAAATGAAGCTTAGATAAGTTTCATTTCTACAGAAGTCTTAAATATTGCACCTAGGCATATGATTCTGCAAACTGCAGGTTCTAAGCATGGCTTACCTTTGTACATGGTCCAAGCTCATCTTCAGTAATATCCTCTCTTTCTATTATTTTTCTCTAGGGATTTTAAAGGTTTGTGGGAATTCTCTACTCTGTTGTTTGGGAGGGCATGGCAAGGACTGACTACCTGCTAGTTAAGCCCTCTGGCACTGCGCACAGCCCTCTTTTTCCCAGAGTACCCCCTACCTCTTTTAAAGGAATCTGCTATAGTTTTCTGACTGGGGCTTAACTGACTAACTGTGGGAAAACCTTCAATATTCTAATATCCCTTTCATTTGCAGCTAGCCTATTTCTGCTGTTCTTTTCCTGTTAATGAAAGATGGAGCGGGTGCCTGGATTTCTCCAGGTGTTCTTGATGCTATTTCTAGAGCCTTTGAGATTATTTAAGTATCTCATTATTGCTTAAATAATTCCAAAAGTTTAAAAAATATAGTTTGAATTATTTTCTTCCTTGTGAATGCACATACCTTTCAATATGGCTATGCCCACATGTATTACACTTCTGAGCAGTTACTATTCAAGGGTAGCTCATTTTGAATTAGCCTGTCACTTAGTCTGGATACTTTTCTTGGTTTCCAAACTCATAGTAGAACTTTGGTTGAGCTCTGTGAGGTCAGGACATTCCTTTAGTGTCACGTGTGAATATACTAATCATCTAAGTAAGATGATGAGGAATGTGATCAGGACATGAGCAGAGATGACGGTAACTGTGTCCAGGACAAGAGGGTAATGGGAAGAAGCTGACAGGACTTGATGTTGGCTTGGTGACCAGAGATGGATCTGAACCTGAATGTGCAGGAAAACTTTCCAGTACATGGGTAGAGTGTGCTACCTGACAAAGAGCTCTTAGGAAGTGATGCAAGGGAAGAGGAGATCCTCTTGGTCATAATGACTTTACTTCACTTGTAGGAAGTATTTTCATCCGGAACTCAGAAGAAAGATCCAGGTAACTTTTTTAAAAGTTTCTGTATTTTTGTTTATATATATATATATATATATATATATATATATATATATATATATATATATGTATATATGTATTTTTGGTGCAGGATCTCACTATGAAGTTTGGGCTTATGGTGATCCTTCTGTCTCAGCTTCCCCAGAACTGAGCGAGTGCCACCACTCCAGTTTCAGGGCCCACACAGCATGTGGTCCTGGGGAGCAAACTTGGATCTTTGTGCTTTTCAGGCAGGGGCTTAGACCACCATGCTATCTCCCCAGCCCTCTCATTAGATATTTAAGAAAGTTGCTACTTCAATAAACAGAGTGGTCATCATTCCTTTTCTTTTGTCATGAACAACCTTCATCCCCAATATTGAATAGGAAAATCTTCATGCTGATTGGAAGCTACAACTCTTTCTTACCAATATGTAAGTATATCATACATTATTATTAACTAAGGTCTCTATGATGTATTTCTCCAGTCTGCATTAATTTTGTGTCATTTGGCCAGAATCTTTCCCAAACTCCTCTCTAATCCACAGCATCTGGTAATTACCATTGTACTATTTCTATTAGCTCACTTTTCTTAGTTTACACATATAAGGGAGATTACATGGATATACTAGTTTACATTTTCATTTTCTGTAATGAATATTTTAATTTACATTTCCAATGATAGTTCACAGATGTTTTCTTTTTTCCATATATTTGTCAACAGTTGACCATTCTAAGAAGAGTGAGGTAAGATCTCATTGTAGTTTTGATTTGTATTTCTTTACAATTAGTGATACCACATAACTTTTACATGCATTTATTGGCTTCTTTGGAGGACTATCTTCCCAGGTCGTTCCATCATGTTTAATTTTAATGAAGTTACTTTTTTACTTATTACTGAGTTTACTTCTTAATATATTTTGTATATTAACCCTTCATCTGATGTACAGTTTCTAAATATAGTCACCCATTCAATAGGTTGTCTCATTTGATTGTTTCTTTGCCATGTTAATGCTTTTCATTTTGGTGTCATTCTGTTTGATCATTTTTGCTCTTGTTGCCAGTGCTTTTGGTATAAAACCCAAAAAGTCATTGCTCACATTTACATTAAAACTCTTTTCCTTTCTAGCTATAGCCTTTTCATCATGTTAAATCTTATATTTAAATCTATCCACTTTAAATTGCATACAGCATATTTTAAAAGCATAATTTTATTTTTTCATGTGGATATACATTTTGTCAAGCATGATTTATTGAAAAGACTCTCTTGTTCCTATCATGTGTTCTCAGCCTATTTGTGGAAAATCAGGTCATTATAAATGGTTGATTTATGTCTAGGTTTTGTACTCTGTTGCATTGGTCTGTAAGTGCTGTGTGTAGCATGATGTTTTAACTACTACTACTTTGTAATCATTCTCAAATAAAACCATATCTTTTCTCCAATGTTATTGTTTTCTTTGATTTTTATTTCCTATTAGTTGATCATTGCAGTGCATGGACATCTTGGGTGTCTTTTCACTCCCCTCTCCCCCCATCTCTTGGTCTTCTTCCCTCTGTAAAAGCTCATTGTTCTTTTCTCAGAGAGGGCTTTGGCTATCTGTAGACTTTTAGGTGCTTTTATCTGTTTTTGTAAAAACATATTAGTGAAGTTTTGATTGGGATTGTAGTAATTTCATAGATTGCTTTTGGTATTGTGGATATTTTAAATATATTTAGATGAATATTTTATTTAAAAGTTATTTGATGTTTTTCTTCAAAATGGCAACAGAAATATTTATAGAAAGATACATTTTTATGGTTGGCAGCTGCTAAGCAAAATGTTTCTGAGATACATCCATTTATCACACACTCAATGTTTTCCATTTTTATTGTGTGAAGGGCAATCCTCCATATGAAAGTGTCATGTACTCTTTCTTTTAGTAATGAACTTCTGAGTTGCTTCCAGTTGAACATAGTTACTATGAACTTTTCTGCATGATATTTTAGGGGAAATGTTTTTTGAATTTCCTTTTGATAAGCATGTTGGAGTAGAATTGACAGAGGATAACATATTTTTTAAAAGCTACTTATAAATTTTTCATATATTATGAACAATCTTATATTTTATAATATGGATACCTGAATGATTCCATTAGCCTATATTTTTATGTACGTGAGACATGATTACTTTCTGTAATCTTAGCTATTCCAATGAGTGTGAAGTGATATCTCACTCTGGATCAGTTTTACATAGCTCTTAGGGGAATGCGAAGCATATTTTTATGTGGATATTTGTTCATATGTGATTTTTTCTGAATTATCTGTCTAATTTATATTATTGTTATTTGTAGATATTATTTAGAGGATCTGGATATTGCTATGTGACTTTAATTATGTGTGTTAGTTTTCGTTTTTGCATTTGCTTTTGTTTTTGAGACAGTCTCACTGTGTAGTTCAGGCTAGCTTTGAACTCATCCTGTTGCAGAGGCTGTCCTCAAACTTACAGCAATCCTCCTGCCTCAGCCTTCTGAGTGCTGGGATTATAGCCATGTACCACAACACCTAGAAAGTATGGGATTTTAAATTGTAATATTTTCTCATCTTGTGATTTGACTTTTCATTTCTTGAATGATATTTTCTAATGAGCAGAAATACTAAAATTAAAGAAAAAATGATTATTGCTTTGGTTAGTACTTTTTGTGTTCTAGTGATCTGTTTGTATTTTTCTTGGATGAGCTTTATATTTAAGTCTATACTCTACCTTAATTTCTGTATATGTTCTAAGATTTGAATCAATGTGTAATTTCTTTAGTGAGACATACATTGATAAAGCCAAATATGTTGAGAAACTTTCCTAACTCCTTTCTTTATTTTTGATACATTTGACCAGAATAGTTTGTGTCACTTATGGACTGTATGTTCTTTGAGCTACTCATCTGTTCTTAAGCCAGCCCCTTACTACACTCCCACACTTATTCTAGCTTTATAGGAAACCTTAAAGGCTGCTAATGTTAATTCACAAATTTCTTTCTTCCTTTTCAAAGTTCTGAACCTGGATTTTTAAAGTGAAGTTCTTCATACATAATCCATGTTTCCTATATTCTCATTAAAAATGACATTTTACAAATGATATGTTGAAGGACTGAGCCACGTAAATATGCATCAGTCTTTGAAGCGTGCTTCCAGTGCATTTCCAGTCAGTACTGTGCGGCATGCTACGCAGTTTGTAAAGCATCTTGCGGCAGCTCCTTGTGCTGTGAAACAGGTTTCCTGACATATGCGCCATCTGCTGAGCGACATCACCGAGGGCCTCGGATCTTGGCGAGGACTGTTAGGTTTCTTCCTTTTTTAAATTCAGGATCCTCAATGACATCCTCCAGCCCAGAGTGAAAGACACTCCAACACACACATATGTGCGTGCACCGTAGTAATCGCATCCCATGTGTAGTTTTCCTTATTGCCCACTTTTATTTTTCATATTCAATTACCAAATTTTCCATTTTCCTTTCCCAAGACCTTTCAGGAATGGTTCTGAAGCTCAGAAAACTGCAAGAAAGACTTTGTCAGGTCATTGCCAACTCATTTCAACTTTCAAATTAACATAAATAATTTTAGTGTTTATTTAGGGTATACTCTTTAAGCTTCACAGGGCTGTTTTCTAACTTGAAAGTGGCTTTTATACATAACCATTTTATTTATTTATTTATTTTTTAATAATGAGTAAAATCAATTTATTTAATTTCACACTTCACTAGTATTTCAAAATTTATGTATAAACAATATACAGGTTTAAAAGGAAACAAATTATTTTAATACAAATTGCATTCATTCTATAAGAAATATTTTTTATCCTATGAAAGGTTATAAAATGAGAAAAAATTAAACAATGTGTAAGCCTAGACAGTTGTTCTATTTTCAAAGCAGAACCTTCTCAGGTGTGATGACTTGATATTACACATTTTATTCCATTTTAAGAAAAAAGATCTAAAGATACTAGTGCTTCAACTATATATACTCATTGTTACATACATATGTTCTAGTGACACAGGAAGAAAAGGAACTTATTTTTAAGGACAGATGAAATCTTTTTTAATTATTGCTATGAAAAATGTATAAGTTTAGGCACAAGTAATATATTTTTTCTTTCCTATACACCCTTGGCATTTAGAATGCTTAAGAAATTTTGAGATATTTGCAAATGTTTGCCATAACCACAAGGGTATTCCTAACCAATATTGTATTGCCTTTTTAGTTTTTGAAAATCAATGTTTAATTGGAACAGGACTAACTGAGTCAGTGACTACATGGCAGAGTTTCTCTTCCTCAATCATGTTCGAGTTTTCAAAGTTGCAAATTAAATGGATTATTGTCTTTTACTTTTGTTAGTAGATGCTGAGAGTACGTAATGATTACAGTCACTATAGGGGATTGGTAGGTATTCATAATACATTTCAGTTCCCTTCCTTCCCCTAACCCTTTTTATTTTCCAAGACTCAGATTCATTTGTTTATCTTGCAAGACCTTATAAAGTTAATTATCACATATGTTGATTGAAAACCAGACTAATTGTGTCTGATTTTAACACTTCTGATACATAACTATCAAGAGATAGCGATTATTAGTGCATTTGTCTATTAAGATCAGACATTTTGTCTTAACATTAATTTTTGTAGTTTGAAACATTTGTGCAACTTTGCCCTATCACTTTTGTACATATGTCCTAGCAGAACAATTGCACTTCGGTTGGGAAGGCTTTCTTAATCTATGATATACCCCTGATCCCCACTTTATAGGTGCTGAGGATTTTGCATGTACCATCACACTGCACCACTCGCACTTGTGGACAAAGACACTGATCAAGTAACTCATCCATATTATAAATACATGGGGAATTAAGCCAGCACTTTAACTGTCGGACTTCACATTTCAAACTCTTAATGTACATTATTGTACTTTTCTATCTCAAACAATAATATCTTAAACACTTCTTTACATGAAGGCTATGATGAAGTTAAGACATCACAATTCTTGGGGCCCGGAGGGATGGCTCAGTGGTCTAAAGCCCCTGCTTGGGAAAGCTTGGGCGGCTTCAGGGACCGCGGTTCGATCCCCGGCACCACATGCTGCACCAGCCCTGCCCTGAGGGCAGGCTGAGCCGGCCATAGAAATGATTGAATAAACAAATAAAGGTTCTGAAGCAAGAAAAAAAAAAAGACATCACAATTCTTCAATTCTCAAAAGTTACCTTTTATAATATGCAAATGTACAGTTATGCGGAAAACAAAAACCCACAGCTAAGTGCGTGGGCTTATCCATGACACAATGCTGCCTCTCGGTGGGGTCTTTCCTCTATAACAGGCTTTATGTCTTCAATGTCTCACAGCTCTGCTACATAAGCTGTAATTTCCTGTGATTACTAGCCACATGCACAGTTCATTCTGGTAATAGGATTTGATTTTTCTTTGCAATAATTTGAATGCTTTGTTTAGTTGTGCTCAAAATACACTATTTTGTTCAGTTTGGTTTTCTCCTCCCATAACTGCTACCTGAAAATATGTGAACAGACAACATGCATGTTCTGTCATGTTTCTATGACAGAACATCAATTACAAAATAAAAAAGGAGTATCCAAGCATTTTTACTTTTTTATTTTTTTACTATCACAGAAAATTTTATTTCTTTTTTCTTTTTTCTTACTTTTACTAAGAAATAGCAATGAGATAGTTTCAAAACTTCTTAGTAGGACAGCCACAATAATTAATACAATGCATATTGCTGTCTTCATAGTAGTTGTTCGGAGTACAAGATGCAGACATTATATCTTGTCTAAACACTATTAGTATAAGTAATTCTTCTCATTGAACTAACAGAAAGTAGTTGTATACATAGTCCAATAGTCCATAATAGTAGTGAGTTACTGGCAGAACTGGCAAAGTCCAAAGTTGTTGACTTGAGCGTTTTACAGCTCAGCATACTAATCTGGCTTTACTTTTTATGCCTCATGGTTAAACTTTTCTGATGGGTGGTTAAGGCCAAGTTGAAGCAAGACCCAGATCCCAGATAACAAAACATGTAACTTTTGTGTATCAAGGTCAGTCAAAGTCCCTCAGGATTTACCTTGAAACCATGCATGGCATTTTGTAGGACTTTTGTCAGTGTCACCCATCTGGATGAGTCACAGCCATTGCTTGACCAGCTTGCTCTCTGTGAAAGTCTGACAGAATGTTTTCTCTCTAGGTGACTCTCCTTTGCTACCTTATGCATCTTTAACCCCTTTCTTCTGTGGCCCCATAATCTCCTTGAACAGAAAGTTTGGGATACCACTGAGTTATAGGATGTTACAGTACAAGTTCTCTTATTCCTAAGTTCTCACTGACCTTGAAGGGTTAGGGCCAAAATATTGACTATCCTTGTAGTCCTTGTTTTTCTCTAATTTTTTTGTCTGCAAACTTAAGTTGTTAACCTTCCAGAAGAGAAACTTAGTGATACTATTACTCTATTACATAGGTAGTTAAGCATAACATCACTGTCTTTCCGAATATTGAATGCCTTAGACTTAACATGGAATCAGTATTTTCCATTGATCATTGATATTCTAATAAATCCCTATAGGATGTGATAAAAAAAAAAAAACAAGTTTTATATTTTTACACAGCAATTTAGAAATCTAAGCATACATAAAATTGTAGCAGGTCAATCCTATGGCATTTTTCCTTGTCTCTTATTCTCTTTTATTACCCCCCCCCCCAAAAAAAAAAAAAAACATTTACTTGAGAGTATAGCAATAATTGAAATGACATTAGAAGTAGCACACATTTAAAAGACCAGAATGCCAGGTATTCCAAGAATGGTTTTAGTATTACATATTGTTATCCTCAGTGTATATAAGTGCATGGTTTGCCCCTGCCATGTTCCTAACTTTTCTGTTTGCTGTCTTTTCATTGTTTAAACCTTAAATTCTTGATTTTCATTTAGTTGTGCTATGCCTTTCCATTTTTATTTGTTCTTTTGAGTTTTTATGTTAGGGAGACTATATGACATTTAACCATGTAGGTCTAGTTTATTTCAATTATGAGTATATCTTTAAGACACATCCACTTATAAATGGAGGCTTTGAGTTTATCATTCTTTACAGCTAAGTAATATTCGATTGTATAAAACACCACATCTTTTTCATTCATTCTTCAGGTGACAGACATTTTGATTGTTTCCAGTATTTGGTTATCAACCATTGTCATGCTATAAACATAGGAGCACAAACATCAGTACAATATGATGATTTCAGTTCTTCTCGGAAAATTCCCAGTGGGGGTATAGCTGGATTGAATGGGATTTCCAGTTCTAGTTTTCTTTTAAGGAGTACACACACTGCTTTCCATAATGGTTGCAGCAGTCTGCATTCCCACAGCAGTGGAGAAGTGCTCCTTTTTTCCCATAGCCTCTCCAACATTTGTTGTTGGTTGATTTCTTTATAATAGCCATTCTATCTGGGGTGAGATGGTATTACAGTGTTGTTTTAATTTACATTTCACAGATGGATACTGATGTGGAGCATTTTATCATGTATTTTTAAGCTTCTAGTGCTTCTTTCTCTGAGCTGTATGTGTTCATATCAGATGCCCATTTCTTGATTGGGTATTTGACTTTTGGGACCCTAATTGATTTTTAGTTCTTCATAAATTCTAGGTATAAAACCCTTGTGTGAATATTTACTAGGTTTATTTATTTATTTATTTATTTTTTTAAATATTTGTGAGTTGTCTTTCCGCCCTGTCGGTAATTTCTTTTGACATGGAAAACTTCTCAGCTGGAGGAGGTCCCAGTTGTTGATTCTTTCAAATGTTAAACGTACATTTTGATTTTTGCTCATGAACTGTTTGCCTACCCCAATGTCTTCAAGACTTCCTACTACTGTCTCTTTCAGGAGATTTTCTATTTCTGTTTTAATATTTAGATCTTTAATCCATTTTGGCTTTAGTTTAGTGTATGGTCAAGATTTTGTTTTAAGCATGTAAAGAGCCAGTTTTTCCAGCACCATTTGTTAAAGAGGCTGTCTTTTTTTCTAGTATACACATTTGCCTCCTTTATAGAAGATAAGGTGACTGAGTGTGTTTGTAGTTGTTTCTGAATTTTCTAATCTATTCCATTGATCCTCAGGTCTATTTTTTTTTTTTTTTTTTTTTTGCCAGTACCATGCTGATTTTATCACTGAAGCTTTGTAGTATAACTTTTGGTCAGGAATTGTAATGCCTCCTGCCTTATTTTTGTTGCCCAGGATTGTCTTTGCTATTCTAGGTCTTTTCTGGTTCCAAATTAATTTTAGGAATGATTTTACAGGTCTGTGAGGTATATTGATGGTATTTTGATAAGCATTGCATTAAATCTGTATAACAATTTTAGGACTATGGCCTCTTCATAATGTTGGTTCTTCCTTTCCAGGAGCAGGGAATATCTTTCCATTTTCTGAATTCCTCTGCAATCTCTTTTTTCAAAGTACTGTAGTTTTCATTGGATAGATCTTTTACTTCTTTAGTTAGATTAATTCCTAAGTATTTCTTTCTTTTCTTTTTTGGTGCTACTGTAAAAGATATTGTTTCTCTAATTTTTCTCTCAGTTTGTTTGTTATCTGTGTAGAGGAGTACTTTGACTTTTGGATGTTGACTTTTTATCCTGTTATGCTACTAAATTTGCATAGTAATTCTAGCAGCTTGTTCATGGAGTTTTTGGGTCTTCCAAGTAGACGATCATGTCCTCTGCAAATAATGATAGTTTAACTTCTGTACCTATTCTTATTCCTTTGATTACTCTATCTTGTATAATGTCTCTAGCTAATGATTCCAGAACTACATTGAGTAGGAGAGGTGATAGAGGACATCCTTGTCTTTTACCAAATCAGAGAGTAGAAGACTTCAGTTTTTCCCCATTTAGAATTATGTTAGCTGTTGGATTGTCATAGATGGCTTTTATCAGATTGGGGTTGTGATCATACTTTGAACATGAATGAATGTTGAACTTTGTCAAAATCCTTTTCTGCATCAACTGGGATGGTCATGTGGTTTTTGGATTTGGCCTTATTGATATACTGTATTACATTTATAGATTTTCATACATTGAACCATCCTTGAATACCTGCGATGAATCCTACCTGGTCATGGGATATTATCTTCTTAATGGCTTGCTGTATTTTGTGTGTGTGTGTGTGTGTGAGTGTGTGTGTGTGTGTGTGTGTGTGTGTGTATTTTATTGAGGATTTTTGCATCTATGTTTATGAGAGAGATTGGCCTATGGTCCTCTTTTTTAGTTGCATCTTTCTCTTGTTTGGATATTAGTATAATACTTCTAGGAATGATTTTAGAAGGATTGCTTCCTTTTCAGTTTCATTGAAGAGTTTGAGGAGTATTGGGATTATAGCTTCTGTAAATTTCTTATAGAATTCAGCAGTGAATCCATCAGGACCTGGAATTTTCTTTGTCGGTAGCTTTTTTTTTATGTTTTGTATGTCATTGGTTGTTATTGAGTTATTGAGTGTTGTTATATCTACCTGATTCACTTGTTTTCACTCTGTTTACTTAGTGTCTAAGTTCAGACCTATAAATTTTCCTCTAAGAACTGCTTTTACTGCATCCCATAAATTCTAATAAGTTGTGTTTGGATTTTCATTAGATTGTTGATATTTAATTTCTTGTTTAATTTCATCTGTAATGAATTTTGAAGTATTTATGGAGTTCTTGTGATTTCTTTTGTCATTTATTTTCAATTTTATTGCACTGTGGCCAGATAATACACATGGAATTATTTCTCTTTTCTTGCGTATGCTTAAGCATGATCTATGGAATAGTATGTGGCCTATTTTAGAAAATGTCCTATGTGCAGCTGAAAACAAATTTGTATTCAGAAGTGATTGGGTAGAACACTCTGTATATGTCCACTAAGTCCAGTTGTTCCAAGTTCTTGTTCAGTTTTGTTACTTTTTTGATAAATTTTTGTCTGCTTGATCTATCTTTTCGAGATAGAAGTGCATTAAGGTCTCCTGTTAAGATTGTGGTATTGGATATTAGATTTTACATTTCTATTAAGATTTGTCTTATATAGCTGGGTGCTCCCTAGTTGGGCATATACATATTTATGGGTGTTACTTCTTCATCTTGAATTTTTCCCCTAGCCAATATTTAATGGCATTCTTTATTTTATTTGATCATTGTTGGTTTGAAGTTCAGACTATCTGCAAACAGGATTGCTACTACTGCTTTCTTCTGAGGTGCTGGGGCATGTAGTATTGTTTTCCATCCTTTGACTTTCAACCTATGAATTTATTTATGAGTTAAGTGTGTTTCTTGTATATAGCATATTGTTGGCTTTTGCTTCCTAATCCATTGTGCCAGTTTCTTTCTTTTAGTTGGAGAATTATATCTACTTACATTTATGGTTATAATTGAAAGGTATTGACTTATGATTGACATGTTTTTTTACCTACTATTGTTTACCCTTTTTTCTCCTGTTTTTAACTGGTTGTATTCTTTCTGTCCTCATTCACGGAATTTGGGTCATTTTGATCTTCTCTAAAATATTTTTCAGTAGTCTGTGTTGGACTGGCTTTGATATAAATTTCTTTAGTTGTTCTTTGTTGTGAAAGTATTTCACTTTTGCCTCATACTTGAAAGAGAGTTTTGTGGGGTATAGCAGTCTGTGCTGGAATTTATTTTCATGAGTGGCTTGAGACACTTTGCTCCATGCTCTTCTTAACTTCATGGTTTGTGAAGGGAAATCTGCCATTATTCTGATGTATTTTCCTTTAAATGTGACCTGTTTCTTTTCTCTAGCAGCTTTTAGTATATTATTCTCCTGCTGTATTTCTCGGATCTTGACTATTAAATGTCTGGGTGTGTTTTTAGTTGGGTTGATGTTATTTGGAGTTCTGTATCCTTCATTTACCTGAATGACAGACTGTTTTCTCATGTATGGGAAGTTTTCTGCTATTACTTGTGCCCATATTCTTTTCATATCATTTGTATTGACTTCTTTCTCATTGATGCCTAGTAGTCTCATGTTGTTCATCTTTGCATCATCTTGCAGATGTTGATTTTTTTTTTCTGCATCCTAACTTTTTAAGAGACCTTTTCTTACCTTTCACTAGCTATGACTATTGTCTTCAAGATCTAAAACTCTACCTTCACTTTTATTCATATGATTTTGTAAGCTTATGACTGATATCTCTTGGAAACTGCTTCATGCAATCTGTTTCTTTCCTATATTGCTCATTCAAGGATTACATCATTTTTTCTGTTCTCCTGTAATTTTCTATCATTGTCTTCTTTAGAAGAATTTATTAATTCTTCCATCAAAATTATCCTTTCTTTTTCTACTTCAGAGATTATTTCTGATCTAATTTCCTCTGTACCTTTCTGCATTTGTTTCTTCACTGCAGATGCTATTAATTCAGAGATTTCAGCTGTGTGATTTTCATTGTCTTCTATTCCGGTGTCTCCTGCATTTATTCTTGGGGGGTAGGGCTCAGGGCCTGAAATTACATCTTGGTTCTTCCCTTTGTCATTTTGTATAGCATTGTCCTCTGTCCTTTGGCATAGAACTTTGGTGAAGTTATGTCTTTAGTGCCTACTGAAATTTGGGTCTGGACCTACCAAGTTTGATCTTGTCCATATATTCCTGGCTGGCTCTGGCTTCTGTGCTCAGATACTTCCTGTTACAGCCCATCGATGAAATCCACTCTAGTCCTCTAGCCAGATGTTCAGCTCCTGGATTAGCTAAGAGGGTCCACAGCTCCTGGATTGCTTCAGGGTTCCACAGCAGATGCCGTATTTGGGGTCTGAATGGGAAAGTTCTGGTCCTGTGGGCACACAGGTCAAGAATTCTTACCTAGGTGCATTCCAGTCCTTGGATGTGGGCAGGGATGAAGTTCAGGTGGTGTGGATGGGAAGGCCAAGTGTGATTTCTATTAGTGATGTGCTTTCATCATGTTGATGCAGTCTGTCCACATGGATCACACAGGGAAAGAAGAGAGGAATAAAGGGAAAGACAGTCACAGAGAGGAGGGAGTGGCAGGGACCTGAAGCTATATGAAAACTGGATTGGGTGCTGTTATGGTTTATGTCTAGTTGTCCCCACAAAGCCTCATGCAGTCATTGGGCAGGGACTTCTATAGATTGAGACTTGACTCATGAGTCATTGGGATTATCTGTTTTAGTACTGATCCAGAGTTTGAGACTTCATCCATGATCCCTGGGATTGTGTTTTAAGTACTTCTGAGATTATGGGTGTAGCCTGAGGTGGAAAGCCTGGATGTAATTTAGAAAGAGAGACAGAGAAACAGACTCACGCTGTTGCTCTGCTGCTCTGTTTGATTGGCTGCCTCTGTCGTGATTGTTGCTGTTCTGCCGCCATGAACTGCTGCTCTCTGCCACATGCCTCTCTGCCTTGGAGCCAGCCAAGTATGGACTGAAACCTTCAGTAACTGTGAGCTAAATAAACCTTTCCTTCCCTCATTTTGGGTGTTGGGTATTTGTCCCAGCAACAAGAGAAAAGTAACTAAGACAGGTGCGTACTCATTAGAGAATGCGTGAGTGTGCACTTTATCCCTCTGGGTTTATCTCTAACTCTTTTCTAAGAATCCCAGAGCTAAAAACATTTGAAAACCTTGAACCTGGACATTGCAGAATTTGGCAATGGATGCAGGAAGTGTCTAGAGACAATAAAAGATGTTGATAAAGCTAATATCTCTCAGTGTCAAATGGACTGCTTAGTTGCTCCATAACACCAAAATTAAGGAAAATAGAATAACACATGCAAGCATTTTAAGTTAAGCAAAAGAAAAAAACTCACAAGAAAACCTGTATTGTAGGCTCCACCGCTAAACAATAATAGGAATTCAGTATCTATCAAAGCCATGGTGAGGTTTCTAGCAACTGTAAGCTATTTGAGAATTAGGGTAGCATTTTATACTGTGTTCTATGGATCAATAAAAGCTTAGATAAATTAATGTTATAGTCTTCATCATTTTTTATAATATTCCATCAAAATATTTTTATAAATAATGTAGTTTGATTCATAAGTTTCTTTTTACTATCATATTGTTAATGTGGTAAAGAACAATTTTAACACAATTATATACAATGGGGTTTATCAATTTTTTTTCTGTGTTTTTTAGGGACCGGTCTACAGGGTGTTCAGGGTCTCATTACTAGATCAGAATTGTAGTGATCCACCTGTGTACAGCCTCCCAAGAGCTGGAATCATAGGCTCAAACCACCGTGCCCAAACTCAACTGCTGTCTCAGTGCACCCCAGGGGCAGGGCCAACATGGCAGGCCCTGAGATCCAACCCCCGCCCCCTGCACCCGCTTGTAGGCTCTTTAATCTGCTGAGCCTAAAAGGCCCATCCTCCAGTGGAGTTTAAATATGTCAAATTCACTGACATCCATTTTAGTAGTGTCAACTTAAATGGATGGAGATTCTAAGTTGTCTATTTTCTTTCTTGAAACTTTCCTCCTGTCTACTTCTCCCTTACAAGTATCATCAGGACACAGAATTACATTTAAAAATTGTATTATTGCTTAAAATAATTTTAACATAAATTTTAAAATGAGAAACAGAGATGAGGCAAGTGGTCTTTGAGGAAATAGACAAACACTTGAAGAAGACTAGCCCTGCCTCCCAGCAAAGATTAGACTCCATTGCTGTATGCATGCATTGTAACCCATTCTACTTCTTGCTAAATTTTTCAATCACTTTTGCTTTATGTACTGTATCATGAGAAGAAGGACCTTTTAACCTTGTACACTGATTCATCTCCAAAGACTTGCCTTGTGGCAGGATATTAATAGATACAGAGTAAATATTTATTCAGTTGACTTGAGGAATTGGTAATTAGAGAAGATTGAATAAGAATTAATCAGTGTGATTAGGAGTGTTAGTCTTACAAAAACCAATGAGCAACTAAAGCACAGATATGACAAATAATTTATTGCAATAGCATATGGTAATGAGCATGCCTTTGGTCGCTTCAAAGAGTAGTTTCAGTTCAACTGAGTTATGACAAATGTTAGACTGTGGAGTGCATTAGAGACTGATGTATAGTAAAGAAAGTAAAATTCGCTTCACTAAGGATATACTGGAATAGGGGAAGGAGGAAAGAGGTTGTAGCATGCCATGCTTGTTCCTTCTTCTTCTTCTTCTTCTTCTTCTTCTTCTTCTTCTTCTTCTTCTTCTTCTTCTTCTTCTTCTTCTTCTTCTTCTTCTTATCCTTATTCTTATTCTTGCTTGTATTTATTTGGTAAAGGGTCTCACTATGCAGCTGGGATTCTTAGTAATCATCTCATCTTGCAGTGCTGGGATTACTGATGTGTGCCACCATGCTCAGTCTCAGTGCCACACAGCACACCCACGAAACTGGGGCTAGCATGGCATGTGGTCCCAGAGATCGAATCCAGGTACTTGAGCTTGCTGGGCAGGTGCTTAACTGCTGAGCTATCTCCCCAGAGTCAAGCTGTTCTTAATAGTGTACAATCTCACCAAAAAGAGGTAATTGAAAGGATTACTGAGAAACAAATTAAGAAGCCAAAAGCATCAGGAAAACCTAAATGATCAAAGAAGCCAAATCCATATAACTTTGTAAATTCTTGTAAGGAGACTCAGTTGAAACCAACAGATAAAATAATGGATCAATCTAGAATTCAGGACAGGATTCACAAAGGCTAAAGAAATGATTTAGTGAGCATATTAAAATCCTTACTAATAAGACTGGATGTGAAGGATCTCTACATACTCAGCAGATATTTCCAAGCTTTTCCAAAGCAAAATATGTTATTTTCATGCCTTGAACATCTGTTGAGAGCACAAAAAAAATTCAGAAAGCTTAACATATACTAGTGTTGAAATAAAAGTTGCAGTGAAATCACTGAATGAATCAGATGAAGTCATCCCAGATTCCATTTCAGTACAGATCTTGTTTCCTACCACAGGCTGAAGAACACTGAAAATTGTCAAACAAAACTATCAGGCTTTTTTACTTCCATGCATTATCCAGAGTGAGAAGCAAAACCAGTGCAAGACAGCCCCAATGCATGTAGGCAGTGCTTTAATGTTGGGTGTTTCGGGAAGGTGTGTTAAAATGTCTGTGAACTCATAACTTTTAGTGGAGTAGCAGATGGTGGTTACCTTAGCAACTGCAGCAAGGCACTATACTTAGATGTTTTTCTCTGAGGGGAGATTGTAGAAACATTCAGATATAATAAAGAAAATAAACCTAAGTAAAGGTTTATCATTAAGTGACTATTACCAAGTGACCATTATGAAAGGAGAGATTCATTTTTAGGTATTTTATTTAAAGCAAATTAACATTTTAGGGCCAGAGAGATAGCTCAGCAGTCTAAAGCACCTGCTTAGGCAAGCTTAAGCACCACATTGTTATGATTTATGTCCGGTTGTCCCCCCAAAGCCTCATGTGGTCATTGGGCAGGGACTTCTATAGATTGAGACTTGACTCATGAGTCACTGGGATTACGTGTTTTACTGCTTTTGGGATTATGGTCTGAGTAGTACTGAGACTATGGGTGTGGCCTGAGGCTGATAAGCTAAGGCAGAGAGCCTGATGTAGTATAAAGAGAGACAGAGAGACAGACTAGCACAGTTGCTCTCTGCTCCCCTGTTTAGTTGGTTGCCTCTGTCGAGATTGTTGCTGTTCTGCCAGCATGAACTGGATGTTCTCTGCCCTGTTCCACTCAGCCTTGGGCCAGCTGAATATGGACTGAAACCTCCAGTAACTGTGAGATAAATAAAGCTTTCCTTCCTTCATTTGGAATGTCGGGTATTTGTCCCAGCAACAAATGAAGAGTAATTAAGACACGCATAGACCACGGTTCGATCCCCGGCACCCCATGCTGTGCCAGCTCCACCCCCAAAAGGACAGGCTGAGATGGCCATAAATAAATAAATAGTTAAAAATTTAACATTTTAGGAAAATTATTGTTAGCATCCTAGGAATCCCACTAAGACTAACTGAAAAATTAGCAGTCACCTTGTGGGATATTGAATGTTAGTTACAGCCTCATTTCCAAGAGTGGTCGCCATACAGCAGTAAATGTGGTCATGGAGTTTCATGCATTTATCATTCTGAAATGATACTGTGTGATCACCAACACTCACGTCTGTTTCCCTCTTAGAGGGAAGTGTTTTTCACACTTTAGTGTGTAATGATCCTCAGCTTTTCCAGGTTCTGCAGCCACAATCTACATTAGAATAACTTACGGTCTTTTTTCTTCTTGAAGACTTGTGTTCAGTGGTGCTGAATATTTTCCAGTTTCACAAGTTTTTCAATGCAGATGGCTCCTAGACAGCACTTGAAAAATAAACTGTCTCAGCTTGATGCTCCTGGGAAAGTGTTGGGTCACTTTGACAAATGAATGGCTCCAAAGCAGGCTGATACACTTAGTGTTGATACTGTGAATTTGGAAAATAAAGGCTTCTATAATTTTATAGAATATCTATAGTTAACAATGAATAAGGTAAAATACAATTTATCATTTAAAACATTTTATACTTTTCAAGGTAAGTACATTTTAGATTTCTACAATTTAAATGTAAATTTTTTTTTCCTGTCCAAAGACATTCTCTTTCTTCTTTATGTGGGGCAAGATGATAGGCTGGAGAGACAGACGTCTTGCCACCAGGAAGACATGCACTCCTGTTGCCACTAGGGTGTATAATAATGTAGTGAGCGAGGTCCTTCCTGTTCTAGAGCCTCAGTATTATTTTATTTTATTTTTGTTTTGTTTTTTTTGTGTTACTAGGGATTGAAGTTCTCCTCTGTTAAAAAGGGGACTATCTTCACTAAAGCCATGCATGGTTGTAAATAATAAAATGCATGTGTTGTCTAGAGTAATATGAACTCATCTAAAATGGAATTCTTTTAGTCTTAATAGTCTCTCAGTTTATAGACTAGGAGTTCAAATTACTAAAACTAAAGTTTTAAGCCATCTATAAGATTATCAATAAATTTATGCAGAATGTGTTTCTTTCATTTATTTTGACATTGTATCCATTATTTACCCTTACTAGTTTTTAGTTCTGAAAAAAATTAAATGGATCCTTATACCATTAACAGAGCCATTGTAAGAAATAAGGGTTCAAAGTCAAAAAATATGAGAAAAATATTATTTCACCTTAGATGTCTGAATGACATGAAGAAACAAAATTTCAAGTTGTTGAAAGTAGGTCCATTGCTACTTTCCTAACACCAAGGCCTCCCTTGATAAGTACCTAGAGTAATGATCATTAAAATTATGGTCAAAGGAAATTTAAATCAGATTAAATAGAAACATCTACTCAATAAAATTGAAATCTGGTTATAGCCATGTAAAAACTAATAGGAAGCACATATTATACTGTAAAAACAATATGAAGGAGTAACATCTTTCCTGTCATGTCTTTCGTGAAATTCTGCCATGTTTAAAATAGCACTTACAAGTTGGATATGGTGGTGCATGACGGTAATCCCAGAACTTGGGAGGCTGAGGCAGGAGGACCTGCAAGTTCCAGGATAAGCAAGGCTACATAACACGACCTTGAAAAAAAAAAAGAAAAGGAGAGAGAGAGAGAGGGAGGAGTAGCACTTGCAAATGCAAAATTACAAATATGAAGTAGAAATAGATAAAGCAAAAGTACAGGACGCCAAATAAATATAAATCAGAGGAAATAGCAGCTGACAAAACCAAGCAGAAGGGACTTGACCCTTCTAGAGCAAGTTCTTTTAGTCATTGACAGCTCTATTATTACCTTGAGTTGTGGCCTTAGAATCCAATAACAATGCAAAATTTTTCTTTTACATTACTTCCCTTATTTCTGCTTGCCTTATTTGAAACTAGCAGTTGCGGAGCCACAGGGGCTCCCCTGAGGGCAGGACCTGGTGGTGCCCATGAAAGTCATTCGGCACTATTTTCAAGATGAGAAATGTATAAAGGGAGATCAGACATTTCAGACATGTGAAACAAAAAGTGATTCTTCAGAAGAGATCATTCTACAGTATAATTTCAATTAAAAGTATTACAATGCCTGGTGTGTTTCATTTGCACATTTATTTCTGAGAGACATTTTCAGTTATCAATTTCTCATACAAAATAATTATCTGGAAAAGTTGTGACAATAAAGAAATAAACTATATATGTAAATGTTTGTATTTATACATAGATATATTTATGGATATATAAATATAACTACCTCTTCTCACTCATTTTTCCCTAAAAATATAAATTTTATATATTTATCCACAAAGTCTCTATTTTTAGGCTAAACCTTTTTCTTCTGTAAAAAAAATGACTTTCTTTTTTCTTGTTACTTCTTACAAGTAATTTTCTTCATTGTTTTTCACAGTTTTGCTTTCTATTATTAAAAAATGAAATGGATCTCATAGTAGTCACCATTAAATAATATAATTTGATAGGAATTATCAAACTTATCAAACATTGTTGACAATGATGCTTTATAACAAATATAATTTTTATTTATTTGAGTTTTCATGTGTGCATTTATTAAGGTACATCTTGTAATTATCAAATTATGATATTTCACTTTTGAGTTATTGCTTTACATTGTACGTTCACTGAGATTGACATTGTTATATCACCATTTACATGTACTGATATATCATTTACATATTGAGGCCCAAAATAATCTTGTCCAATATTGCACAGCTAGTAAATGAGGAATTGGGATTTAAACTAATAGCCAAAAACCAAGGAACCTAGGCTATTATCTGTATTTATTTCATATCTCAAAACTACATGTTAAACATTAAACTGTAAGATGAGGTCAGTGTAGGAATTGTAGTGTTCATACAATGGCATCACTGCTAGAATGGGTGCCAAATGCTTATCCATGGTCAACCAATGATTTGCTGTACTTGTGAAACCTCCCTCCAGTGATTCTGGCTTAGAACTAAGCTGGGAAATTCCTCATAAAGTTATGTTTCAATAAATGATGAAACATATAAATGATGAGGTCAATTATTAGAGATACTTTGAGTGCTAGTTTGTGAGATAATGGTCTACACATGGAAAGAAACTAAAATATAGGAACTGGGGGACATGGCAGGGTTTATCCCATAAGGAGCTATGTCTTCCTACTGGAGGAGATATTACAACAGCAGCTGACATTAAATAAATAATAAGTGCTTGAAATTTTTCAAGGGATTTTATTCTTAAGCTATCCTTTTGTAGCAAAAGATGTCTTTAAAATTTGGAAAAGAATGAACCTTTCTTTTCTCCTGGGTATTGTTCTACTAATGCCAGAGTATTATTCCTAAATTATCATATACAGGTTCTAATATGCTCTCTGCTTTCTTCACTGTCCTACACACACACACACACACACACACACACACACACACACACACACAGCAAAAATGTGGGAAGGAAGTGCAAAGCTCTATAAAAATTTCCTGAGGCTCATCTCATTGTCAAAAGCTTTGTGTGTTTTTCTATGTAATGTACTGAAGTGGTCAGTAATGAAATGATCAGGAAAAGATCAGAACTGTGGGGTCAGACATTGTCCTACCTCAAATTCCTACTCAGAGAAAAGGGCCCTTTCATCTTGAAGCTATTTCATTATGTCCTAAATTATAGTCTATAAAAAGATTCCCTTTAGGATCATCTTTACTTTCGTAGGTTGGGCAGCCCCCCGAAGCAGTGCCAGATGAGAAGGGGTTAGAAAGACAGCTTCTTTAATGAAGTCTGATTTGTTATACTGTGATACATCAAATCATACAGAAGATGGTCCCGATGATTTTCTCTCTTAGTACTCATGACCTGTGTTATTTCTTCCTCTTGAATATGGGCTGACCTCATGACTGACTTTGAAGTGATAGAATATAGGAAAAATGGCGAGATGTCATGTGTGTCTTAAGTCTTACAAAGTTGTGACTCTCATCTTGCTAGTGGAACCTCTGCCTTGCTGGACTTGAAGGAGGAACGTATGCGGTAAAGAGCTAAAGAAGGCCTCTGGCCAAGCGGCACCACAAAAGCAGGCCTTTGGCTTTAGCCTGAAAGAAAATGGACTTTGCCAGTGTGGGTTTGGAAGCATCTTTCTCCGCATCTCCATCCTGAGAAGGGAACTCAGCACTGGCTGCTAGCCTCCTGGCAGTCTGTGTGATATCCAGAATCAAGAAGACTCAGCTTCATTGTGCTGCTCTCCTGTCCCATGGAAGGTGGAAGATAATAATTACTATTATAAATCCATGATAATTCATTAAGCATCAATATGTAACTACTATACCAGACTATTCCTTGGGAAAAAAAGAAATTTCATAAGTAGAATGAAGCTGTCTGTACTAACCCACTGTGTCACATCTTCTCAAACTGCCTACCGCAGATACAAGGCCTGGGGCCAGGGCACTCCCTATTTCTCAATGGTGGCTGTGCTTGATGTTGTATACCTGGGCAACTTCCCATCTCTGGAATTAATTTTATTCTAAGCAGCTTCCCATGGCCATGCCCTGGTTTTAAAAAGAGGTTTACAGTAGAGAGCAAGTGGTTCTGAAGAGAGCTGCTGTCCCTGTCACTGAAGGAGATGCCAATGGCGGCTTCTCCTTGTTTTCATACCTACTCATGGACAGGGCGACAGGTGTCTTCCATCAAATAGTTTGATATTTAGTAAGAATTTGAGAGTCATCCATACTAAATTTTCTTTAGAAATATCTATCAGATAAAGACCCTGAACTAGTTGTCTCATAATTTGAAAAAAAAAAAAAAAAAAAAAAAAAGATTTCTCAACAAAAACCAATAGACTGTATTTAGGGATGTCTAATAAATCACAGTAAATATTCTTTTTTAAATCCCTAGACACATGTGTAGCAGTTTCCTCTTTTGTTGATAAGACACATCTGGTTCTTCAGGCTGTACATGGCATGATGCTCATATTTGCACTTCTTTCTGACATATGGCAAGACTCTGGGTCCCTGAAGATGCCTTAATTGTTTCTCTGATGAATATAACCACAGCTGCAGCAGGGGAGATTCCAATACATATGGTGAAAGGCTACATAAAAATATTTGACACATGCAGAGGAGGATGTCCATCCAGGCTCGCTTTCTAATCTGTGACCATGTTTATAATCGAAAGCTACATGAACACCAAAATACTAGAAGTGATTGTGTTTTGTTACTAATGTTCTGGGTTACAGATTATGGCTCATATATTTTAAAGTTACTTTTATCCACTGCCTATTGAGAAATCCTAACCTACATAGCAGCATGTATTTAGCTCCTGAGCTTCAGCTCTGGTGAGACAGTGCAAACCTGTACTTTGCTAGTGTCCCCCCTCCAGAGCCACATGTGGCTTTACAGAGCCACATCTCTGCTTTTGACCCAATTTTCTCTCCCACAGGAGTCAGCACATCTTGGTAACTTGTGTGCCTTGCCTGGTCTGGAAAGACCTGGCATGTCTAGTCAGCTCCCTCATCTCTGCTATTTTCCGGTCACCTCTTCTCCTCACGCTTCCTGGGGCGCATTCCTGTCCTAATTCCCCCTTTGCCTTCAGGGATGACTTCCCTATGTCACCGCCCACCACTCTCCTCTCTACAGCCATCATTAGGCCTGTGCCAGCAGTTATGGGCAGGTCAAGATGGCTTCAGCTAATTGACTACGCACAGTGGCTAAAGGCAGGGATCCAGGAGTCAGAGTCCTGATATAAACCCTGATCCCGTGGGAGCTATAGCCACGAGCAAGTCATTTAATCCCTCTATCTTGGTCATCTGTGTAATGGCTGTGATAGTGATTTATTCATGCGTCTTTCTTCCCCAGTCCTCATTTTTTACATTAATTTGGCAGAAATGGTCCTTTTGTGTCAGGTTTTTGGTGTTTTGTTTCATTGATTCACAGTGTGATTAACTGTAGGTTTACCAAAAATGACTCTTCCAGATTGAGGACATTCTCCTATTTTCATTTTATTGAGTTTTTATTATTTTGTTTCAAATGGATATTTAATGTTGTCAGATGCATTCATACATGCATGTAGCTGACCATTTGGTCTTCCTTTTTGTTCTGCTAGAATAGTTTCTTTGACTATTTTTCAATTAAAATACTGCATCCCTACAATAAATTTTATACAGTCATTGTGTATTTTATTGTGAATATTTTGGGCATGCTCTTCTAAAATTTTCATAAAGATGAAGTTTATTATATGAAGTTCTATGTTTTTTATGTATAAGATTTAGCATCAGTATAATACTGGCCTCTTAAAATGAGATAGAAGAATTCCCTCTTCCCTTGTTTCTGAAAGTGTATATATAACTAATAATGTTCCTTCTATAATCCTGATGGAATTTACTTATGAAACTCCTGGAACTGAGAGTTTTCTGTGTGAGAAAGCTGAGTACAAGTTCAATATTATAATGATACAAGGACATTGTGATTTACTATTGTTTGTTTGTTTTGGTTCTAGGACTCAAACTCACAGTCCCTGGCAGGCTCTGCACTGCTGAACTGACTGGTTCTTCCTGTTTGCTTTGTGTCAGTTTAGGAACTTTTGTTTTCAAGTAATTTGAGGCTATCAACTAAATTGTGAAGTGTACTCATGGAATATTAATCATACAATTTCCTGTAGAGTCATCCAAAAATCTTTGGTGATATTGCTTCTTATATTCTTATATCATGGGGTTTGTATTTTCTCTTTTTCCTTAAACTTTTTTTCTAGATCTTTATCAGTTATTAATGTTTTCAAAGAAACAACTTTTGCCTTTACACATTTTGGTTTTATTTTCATTACTTTTTCAGATCTTTAAATTACTAACTTTTCTAACATTTTCAAGCTAGAAGGTTGGGCTCTAGAGATAGCTCAGTGAATTAAGCTGTTGCTTAGGCAAGCACAGGGACTGAGGGCCCATCCCAGGTACTGCATACTGCACCAGCTCTGCCACCAGGCATGCTGAGCCAGACACAAGACCAGGCTGGGGGCACACACCTGTAATCCCAGTGATGGGGAAGCTGAAAACAAGAGGATCACTTTGAGTCTGAGCTGTGCAATGAGTCCCTGTACAAAATACATCAAAGTAAATTTAGAAGGTTGTTAGGACTTAATTCAGTTTATTAAATATATACTTTTAAATAGATACATTTCCCTCAGTTACTGTTTGAGCTATACTCAAAATAATTGGCCATGTTGAATTACCATTATTCTTGATTTGAAATATTTTTCAGTATGCTTTATGATATCTGTTTTGTCCTATAGGTGTTTGAATTTTGCTATGTATCTTGTTATTGATTCAGAAAGTTCAGCATTTTAATGATCAAAGAACATATTCTGGAAGATTTAAAATTTTGAAGTTTATTAAAACAGACTTTATTGCTCAGCATTTGATTTACTTTATTGAATACTGGGAACGTAATGTGTACTCTATTTATGGGTCATAGTGTTCTATAAAGTTGTGGAAATTGGGAAGATAGCTCAGCAGCATAAGCACCTGCCTGGCAAGTGTAAGGTCCCATGTTCGATTCCTGACACCACAAAAGGAAAGAAAAAAGAATCGGTTATGTCAAGTTGGTTGATAAATTTTGTCCATTTTTCTCATTTACTTATGGATTTTTCTCATTTTATCAGTTAGGAAGTTGTGGGACATTTAAATTGATTCTACATTTTTTTGACCACTTTTGAACAAAGTTTCTATTAATATTTAAATACAGATTGTTTAACACCCATGCTTACATTTATTACAGGAAGCGTCTGGGATTCAGGTTCCTAGGTTATATGGGAAGGTATACTTAAATTCAGAAAATGCTTTGCAAACTTTACAAAACTTTGTATTTTCTATCTCTCCAAGCAAAATATAAGGGTTCAATTTCCTTAGAGAATAAGTCCAGGTGGCCATGTCTGCATGCTTTAGTCAGGCGACACTTTTTTGTGCATTTTGTCAAAATAAGATTCAAAGACAAAATAGTAGCTTTCTAGAAGAGGAAGAAGAGGAAGAAGAAGAAGAAGAAGAAGAAGAAGAAGAAGAAGAAGAAGAAGAAGAAGAAGAAGAAGAAGAAGAAGAAGAAGAAGAAAAGAAAAGAAGAGAAGGAAGGAAGAAAGAGAGAAAGGAAGGAAGAAAGAAAGAGAAAAAGAAAAACAGAAATGGTGATTTTTGAAACCCTCGACATGATCTTAATATCACACTTGGAGTTGCCAATAATGATCTTATGATCAGGTGTACAACATCTGACCTTACTATGTAAAATTCTCTTGATTGTTATGTTAGAATATTGAATGGATGATATTAATGACCTCACTGCCATTTTGAGGGCATATAATTAATTTAAGTCATGCAGATCAATTCTATCTGTATTGGATGAATATATATGAATGTTTGTGGAGCTGAAGTTCCTTTCTGTTCTATTTTTACACTTTGAGTTAATTATTTGTTAAAAACTGGATAATGAACTTTGATGTCCATTAGCTCTAAAGATATCTAAAGCTACTAAATATGTATATTCTAGAGAATTCTAAGAGTTATAGGAATATCTGCAATGTCTAGGTAGAAATTCACTTAGAACTACCAGTGAAGATGTCAACAGTATAGCCACATGGTATTCTTTTACTTGTAATCTCAAAGTCAAGGACATTTTTATTCCTATTGGTATCCCCCTCATGAGTAGCCTATATATGTAAATAGATACGAATGCAAATACAAATTTTTTCCAGGTAAAATTTTCAGTGAAGGATATTGGAATACTGTAAAGAGTAGATTAAATAGATAATCTGGGGAACACTTGGGTGGTTTTATAAAAGCAGGAATGGAATCACTCATGTCTTCTGATGCATGAGCCTAGTTCAGACAGTTCTGAATGGTAGAAAGCTCCCCCAACACAGAGAAAAGGTAGATAACCTAGACCCATGGACACTTGAAGATTTCTGCAGATGGCAGCCTCACAGGCCCCAAAATCAGTTGGAGAGTTTTTGTGTAGTGCACACTCTTGTAATTCTTCCAAAAGTGAACTTAGTTTGTACAGTGTTCTCCACCCAGACTGCTGCTGAGCTGGCTCATTTTGAAGTCAAGCTTCACTGTGTCCCACCCTTATTGGCATGTGTGACATTCTCAGACTGGTGGAGTGGTTATACTTCATGCAGTCCCCAGAAGCTGAGAGCCTTTGTGAACTGGACTGCATAAGCACACAGGAAGGCACCCACCCTGCATGCACCCTGCAGAGATCGCCAGGCATGGTACATGCAGCAAACCGTTCTCATATGGTCAGTGTGGAAGCTACATTCCATCCATCCGCGTTATTCTATCCTCCAAACTCTCCAGGAACTCATAGGTGAACACAGCACCACACAGGTGGCCTGGCTGCACTGTGCATGAGCTATCAGTTTTTCTGGAGTGTCCCTGTCCCTGAACAGCGAGTCTCCTCATGGTCATAGTCTTGCTGTCATGCCCATGCCTGTGTACTGCACCTCATCTGCCTGAGGCAACAAAAGCATCTGCATAACAGTGGCCTCCTGCCATTGTCATGGGTACCACATCCATGTGGGCCAGTAGAGGGTCTCCATCCTCATGATGTCTGCAGCGATGGACAGCCCCCCACCACACATGCGTACTATAGCCAAAGCAAAGGTTATAACTGAGGCAGTGGTGAAGAGATTGCACTGTGGTGCCAGTGTCACTTACCAAATTGACAGCATAAGGCATGTCCTCAGAAGAAAGTGGGTTACTATGAGAGCCAGGCAGTAAATTGGTAGAGACAAGTGGTCTGACAGATATTCAGGTATCCATGTAAGGAATCAAACTATGAAAAGCAAGATAACATGAAACTCCCAGAGGAACACAATAACTATAGCAATGGAACCCAAAGAGAAGGAAGTTAACAAAAGAAAGATTCTAGGGAAACCAGATGAGGTATAAAATTAGGAAAACAATTGATGATATGATGAGAAATTCAACAAACAGAGATCATAAAAAAGGACAAAACAAGTCCTAAAACTGAAGAACATAGGATGTCAAATTAAAAACAAACAAAAGTCATATTTGAGACTCTCAAGAACAAGCTAGATCAGACAGAAGAATTAATTTCTGAACATTAAATCAATTCTATTGAAGGGCTGGCCAAATAGCTCAGTAGATTAAAGCACCTGCATGCAGGCACAGGGACCAGGGGTTTGATACCTGGCCTGCTGTGCCAGCCCTGCCTCTCAGGCGGCTGAGACAGCAATTGAGACTGGGCATAGTGGTACGCGTCTGTAATCCTAGTTCTTGGGAGGCTGCAAATAGGGGGATCACTACGAGTCTGATCTAGTAGTGAGATCAGACTGAACACACTGTAGATGTTGCCCTAAAATACAAAGAAAGAAAGAAAGAAAGAAAGAAAGAAAGAAAGAAAGAAAGAAAGAAAGCAGAATAATTCTTGTGAAATAAGTTAAAAGTCTTTGAACTTATGGGACATATTCAATGAATACTCTAGTTAAGTGGCATTTAGAAAAGAGAGGAAAAAAAGGAGGAAAAGAACTATTAGAGGAGCTGGGCGTGGTGGTGCA
>PVJA010002508.1:0-106186 GCA_004027025.1 Myocastor coypus
TTTAGGTTTTGTAAGACTATGTGAGTTAAAAATCTGACAGCTATGGAATCCATGTAACTTAATTTGAATTAAACTTCCCTGCTTATTACAAGATTCAAGAAAAAGAAAGGAATTTTTCACTAGTTCTGACACATTTTTTTTTTCTTGATTTACCTACACAATTTTAAATATCACTAAGAGCTAAAAATTTTCCTTCCCTCTGTCATCCTATGTTATGAAGACTGCAGATTTCTGCATTAATTCTTTCTTAATCAGAACAGGTCTTCTGGGACATGTCCCTTGGAGAAAGGGCTTATAAGTGTACATGTTATGCAGTGTGCTTTTGTTTTCCTATAATTCAAATCCCACCGCTCCTGTCTTCCTCTGATCATTCCCCAGAGCTTTCAACATTTTTCCCAAAATTTAATTCTTCTACTCATCCCCTTTGTAATAATCTAATATATTATTATTTATCATTATCTGAGATATGTCTTTGAAGCAGTGCTCTTGTTACAGTGATACATTTGCCATTTAGACAAAAAAAGTCTCTTAAACACTGAAATATTCAGTCTCTGGCTATTTATAAAACTTTTCAGCATAAAACTTGGTTAAGATGATAAACTAGTCAAGATTTTTTTTCCCATTTTAACCATACGTTTTTAAGGAATCTTTGAATTACTTATAAAAGTTAAAACCTTTTTAGCTTCCTGTTGTTCACAAAATAAAAGTACAAAAACACTATAAGTAAGGTATTTCTGTGA
Organism: Myocastor coypus; assembly: GCA_004027025.1. Taxonomy (NCBI): domain Eukaryota; kingdom Metazoa; phylum Chordata; class Mammalia; order Rodentia; family Myocastoridae; genus Myocastor; species Myocastor coypus. Next base: position 741 of record PVJA010002508.1, read on the forward strand.
CATGAAAATATCACCAGCTACTCCAATTTGTATTATAAAAGTTTACATTGAAAGATACTTGTAATTTTAAAAAAGAATGAAATATTTACATTGTTTGAATTTCAGGATGAGTCCCTTCATGAACAGTATTTAGCAGCATATTTTCTCTGTTGTTTTGTGTTTTATTACACATACATTTGTGGAAAATTATAATTTCCTACTCTCAGCCCAAAAAAGTTCCACCCACATATATTCTATTATTACTTTTTATTTTGATATAACTCTACGGAGATTTTACCAAGTAAGTATAAGTGAGTAGTTCCTTCACCACAATAAAAATAATTGCACATTTCAGTGTTTCAATTATATGTCATTATCTTCAAAATGATTTTGTTATTCATTTTCATTATTGTTCCTTCTTTATGAAGAAGTTTTTAGCTTCTCTTATAAATTATAAGCTATATTTTACTTATGACTTACGATGTTTACATTCACGTGGGATTCCTTTTTCATTTTATGTATTAGCAATTGGTCTAACACTTAATCACTAAATAATTTATGCTGTAATACTTCTGATAAATACAACTGTCATTTGTAGTCTATATAAGTTTATTAAATTTTTAAAATGGCAAGTTTTAATGAATAAATCCAGAAATCAACATATCAATTAAATAAAATCAAGTATATTCTTGTTTTCAAACTATTTCAAACCTTAACATTATTAGTTCTGAAAGATCATTCAAACTAGTATGATATTCATTTCATATTTTGAAAGTGTGAAAAGCAGCATAGTAATATGGATTTTTCTCAATAATCTATCTCTATATACTATTTTTATGATGTAAAATGGTACAAACCTTAGGCAAAGAGAATGAGGAAGAGAATTTCCCAATTGCAGGTTTCATTTCACTACGTCCCAACAGCTACATGTCTAGAATTGAATGAATTAGTTTTGTTTTACTAATATGAGAATAACATACTATTTTCACTGTATTATGACTATGAATTTTAGGTTCATAAATATATTCAAAGTTTAGTACAGTGTCCAGCAAATTTACTAATTATGGGATTATTAAATGTTTATTTAAATGTATGTATTTTCCTTATTAAAATGCCTGCAATTGTGGGCTGGGGAGATAGCTTCATGGCACAAGTGCTTGCCTGGCAAGTGCAAGGTCATGAGTTCAAATCCGGGTCCCGCAAAAAAAAAAAAAATTGGCTTAAATCAACAGCTTCCACCATTACCAGTTTTACCAATAACCCACTGCAGTTATCGAACATTGGATTATGTATAAAACTACTTTCTCTTAGTTCAGTGAGAAGAAATTTGGTTGTACCAGTAATGATTTTAAAAATTATAATAGCTATACTCTGTGCTCTGTATGACTAGTAGAAGGACAACAATATGCACTGTATCAAATATTGAAATATATGACTAACGTGTTATACATTATTTCTTATTTAAAATAATAAAAATAATATAAGAAAAAAATAAGAAGAATAAGTGCACATGCTGTAGTTGTCCATGTTCTGTGTAGTAAAATAGCCAATGGAATGCATGTTTAATTATGAGTATATTTGTCGTGTTGGCTTATACTACCAGAGTCTGGTTAGTCTCACAGAGCAATCTGCAGGCTGGAAATCTGGGGAAATCAGGGGTTCATCAGTCCTAGATGCAGGAAGCCTCTGAACAAGAAGGATGTCTTCCTTAAGAGCCTGTGAGCTGTGAAGTTCTCCAGAGAGCTGCTGGTGCAAGTCCACTCCAATGGCTAATGAATTTGAGCCTGCTATCTGTAAGTGCTGGCAGTAAGAAAAGGTTCACACTTTCAAGAAGAATCAAGTGTGTGTGTGTGTTTCTCTCTTTTGATCTATCCAGGATTCAGCCTACTGGACAGCACCACTAACATCAAGGTAGTTCTTTTTCCTTTATTTTATTTGCTCGAATGCCATTTTTCTGGAAACTTCCTTAGAGAAACATTCAACTATGTACTTTACCAGTTCATTGAGTGTCCCACAATCCTATCAAGTGGACCACCAAGATTAACTGTCACAAAAATCACTTTATGCTTCATAGAGATAAAAATTGAAGAAAAGATAAAAGAATCATCTGTTATTATGTGCTTACAAATATATTCCTAAATATCACTGATGACCTTGTAGTATGAATTCTCTGAAAGCTTAATTTTTACATGTATAAAATGAAAGCACATATACCCTGTCAGATTTTAGTTTGAACACTTGCTGAACAGTATTTATCATCGTAAAAGTCCGCTTACCAGTGATAAACACTATCTCTACAAAGATGCTCTAGTGTGTTGCAAAAATATTGCATGGCTATTTTCACATATCCCACTAGTTGGTTATTTTTATCTGACTTTTTCTTTTTTTCTTTCTTTTTTTTTACAGTTTTACAAAATTTTTAATGAAAGCAGACACCTCTTGCTCAAATCCACCCTAATCACAGCTCTTGAAAGAGGGAATACATTTCATTTTTATGTTTCCAGGAGGGAGATTCTTCTTCAAACACTCCTGTCCTTCCCACCACCCCACACAGGTAAAGCAAAGTCCCCAATGGGTGGCAGCAGCCACGGGTCCATCTGCCCAATGGGTTGAGTCACCCCATTAGGAATGAGGAGGAAAAAAGATTTGACCATGTGCCCTTCCTCCTGAGCCAGGGGCAAGTGGCCTGGGAATGTTCTTGGGAGCTCACCCTGACACACTGCTCCCAAAGAGGAGCAAGAGTCAGGGCAGTGACATAGTGTCAGCTCTCACCACAAGCAACACTGCCCAGTGCATAGTTTATTAGCAACAAAGGGAATTTTCTTTATGCTGGCTCCCACATTGTATTCTCAAGTGGTTAGAACTTGACTGAGGAAGAGACTTGGGGCTTACTGGCCTCCTCAGCTCTTTACCATTTCCACTTTCCTAGAAAACACTCTCCTCGGGTGCCGCTATTTCTTTTAGCGCCTGTCTCCATATTTCTGCTGTTTCTCAATCTTTTCCCGGAGTTGGAGCGTGTTAGGCAGCAGCAGTTGAGGGGGATCATGCAGCTCTGCTGGTGCCTACACTCCCTAAGTGCTGTCCCTTCTTATCCTCCCTGCACGACCTGTCAACTTTTTTTTTCAATAAACATTAGCTTATTTTTTCTTTTCCCTTCCTTTTTTTTCTTTTTTTCCCTTTTTCTTTCCCCTTTCATTTTTTAACCATTGACATATTGCATATTGTCCTCACAATAGTTCTACAGAGTAGTGTGTGGGCATGACCCACCTTTCTATTGATGTTTCTAAGAAAAAAAAAAAAGAAAAGCAAGTTCTTCTCTTTGAACTAAGAGGAAGCAGATGCATACACTGTCCAATGTTCTACTGTTGCAGTGGGCCGCCAGTGAAGCTTGCAATGTTGGAGGCTATTGATCCAAGCCTCCTACAGCTCATCTCATCAATCTAGCTCTGCGTTTTGTGCACTGTAATAAAGCTTTTTTTTTTTTTTTTTTTTCTGGGTGATCAAGGGAAAGTCAAAGCAAGATCTGTATAACAAAATATTCATTTTTTTGTATCTTCCAAGGTCACATCCCCTCAGGATTATCTTTGGGACAATATATAGTACTTTATAGAACTGTTGTTAGTGTCAGCCTTCGGGATGAGTCACGGCCATTGCTTGGCCAGTTTGCTTTCTGTGAAAGCCTGAGAGAATGTTTTTCTCTGGGTGACTCTCCTTAAACACACTGTAGTTCATTCATCCCTTTCCTCTGAGGTCCCATAATCTCCTTGCCCCCCAAATTTGGGACACCTCTGAGTTATAGGAAATTACAGCACAGGTTCTCATATCCTGAGTCCTTACTGACCTTGGAGGGCTAGGGCCAAAATATTGGCTATCCTCATAGTCCTTCTTTTTCTCCAATTTTTGGTCTGTTAACTTACATTCTCAACCCTCCAGCAGAAATGCTTTGTGATACTATTACTCTATAACATAGTTGAGCTTATCATCACTGACTTTCTGAATATCAAACATCTTTGACTTAGCTTGGAATTGATATTTTTGACCATCATTGATATTCTAATAACATTCCATACAATGTGATATAAGCAGTTACACAATTTTGACACAGATATTTGGAAATACAAAATTGTAGCCTGCCATGTCTATGGTATTTGTCCCAGTCTCTTACATTCAACTAATACTCTTGAGAGAGAGAATAACATTAACTGAGTTTATGCTGGGAGCAGTACACATCAAAAAGATAAGTGTGACATGAATTCCAAGCATAGTTTTAGCATTACATGTTGCTATGATCGATATGATGAAACTTTTGAAGATTCTTAAGACCAATATCTGATTCATCCTGTGTACATAAGTGCATGATTTTGCTCCTGACATGTTTTCTCTTTTATCTTCTTCCAGTCACTCATTGTTTAAGCCATAACACATTCAGCTGTGTTATGCCCTTAAGTTTTTATTTTCTTGTTTAAAGTTCTTATATTAGGGAGACTATACGATATTTACACATGTAGTTCTGGTTTATTTCACTAATGAGTATATGCTCAATATACATCCATTTATATATGAAGTCTCAAACTTCTGTATAGCTGAGTGATTATATAAAAATACCACATTTTTTTAACCATTCTTCAAATGATGGGCATTTTGGTTGTTTCCAAGATTTGTCTATTATAAATTGGGCTGCTATAAACATAGATGCACAGATAACACTATGGTATGATGTTTTCAGTTCTTCTGGGAAAATTCCCAGTAGGATGATGGCTGGATTGAATGGAACTTACAATTCTAGTTTTGTAAGGATCCTCCACACTGCTTTCCATAATGGTTACACCAATCTGCATTCCCACCAGCAGTGGAGATTATCTGACTTTTCTTAAAGGTCCGCTGTGGTCTGTTGAAGGAACAAAGCACACAACTTAGCAGACACTAGTTGTCTTCTTACTCAAAGGCATCATCACAGATAGGAGTTTGGAACTTCAGTAAAATTGAAATTTGAAAACAAAATTGGACGTTCGCAAAATAGTTTTCAAGAAGTCATGAAGAAAATGTAAGAGCCTGATTGAATTGAACAAAGATTTCATCTGATTCTCATCACAGGTATATGGAATGCTTAAGTAACAAGAAGATAAAGAAATTCTATAAATGCACAGAGATTTGCATGCCCCGTGCTAAGAAAGAGGTAATCAGTCTACACAAATTCAACACCCAGTATCCACTCAAGAAATTGTGACAGAACAAATATGGCTAAAATATGTCCAATATTTAATAGCTATAATAGGAAAACAAAATTGTTAATAAGCTGCTTCTTTGTATAGTTAAGAAATCTCATGTATTTGAACTTCTATAAAACCTGAGGTATTTCCTATAAATTTACAGAGATGTACATTTCTTTCATCTGATAAGGCATAGTAACAAATTAAAAGATCAAAGCAAGTAAATGCTGAGCCACATTAATAATTGAACTCCTAGTTAATTCTACCTAAATTAGTCTATTGTTAAAAATTTGTCAGTGAAAAGAAGTTTATTAAAATTATGTGTTATTCTGTACTAAATACATTATATATATTTCATGTTTAAGAAGAAGATACAATGTCTAGAATGATTTTCACTGGATAAAAATAGATGCTTAATTCATAAGGAGTTTTTAAGTAGCTCTTAATGTTGGAACAGTGTTAGCCATAGAAGTAGAACAGGTTGACAGCACTTGTGAATGATGGGTTTTTGATGAACAAATCTGAAATAGCCTTACAGACTGATTGCAGATGCACACTTACTGCTCTTTGACCTTCGAAGTGCTATGATTTATGTATTGGTCTTGCATATGTATTCACTAGTATTTATCATCATCATTTAAGTAAGTAGGTTTGGAACATAATTTTTAAATATTTATCATGGATACATTATTTCTATTGATTAAAGACAGATTTAAAGCCATTTGGGTGATTCAGTAGTGTAACTATACAATTATTTTCATTAAATTATTTAAATGAATATAGGGAATAAAAAGAACACAGACTGTATATGCACTACATACACAAGTTAATTTGAAGATTCACAGACCTGACCATATCAACTTGTGCTACAGAATTTTAGCAATTTTATGGAAAAATATATCTGCTATTTTTGCATGCAAAGATTTTGCTGCTGGACCACAATATAGCTGTCAAAACTTAAATAAAGTTAAATAATGTTGCTTTGGAATACCCAAGCAAACAGATTATGGAGTTGAGATAAATTGAATAATTCTTATATTTGGTAACACACTTTTTAAAATCTTTTTGAGATAGGGACTAACTCTCTACTTCAGGCTGGCCTTTGCAGCCTAGGCTGGTCTTGAACTCTCACTGATCCTCTTTCCAGCCTCTAGAATGCTAGCACACATATTGTAAACCCAAAACTTGCAAAAGTTAATAACAAGTAGACAAATGACAAAGTACAAATGAACAAAACATTTAAGTTGGTTGTAATAAAGAAGATATAGGAGTGATTTTAGGCAAGTTAAAAACTTTTGTTCCAGTGAAATATTAATTAATTGACAAGGAAGTGGGACTTCATTTAATATAGAATTGCAACTATCTAATTTTGATAGATTAAATGTTTCATGTAGAGAAACAAATAATTCATGTGTTCTTCATGGGATACATAGTATAATACTTGATATCTACTATCAAGTTAAATATATCAAATCCCCAGTGGGAGTGAAAAGTAACTCCTGGTTGTGCAGAAAGAAACATACAATATAAACTAATATTTGTACAAACATATATAGTGTGCTATTGTTAATTGTTCCAACATGGAACTAATCCATGTCAGTCTTAAGATACTAACCCAGTGAAGCACGTCTAAAGTCATTTCCTAGAACCTTATAATATATGTTGGTTTTGTGACTTGACAAACTGGTAAATACTGTAGAGTCACATGAAAAGCTCATGAATAAATCTATCAAGTTCTATACAAAGAATGGTAATACCGAAAGTGGTTGCTTTGTTACAAATTTCAGAAAACTGCAAAGTGACTTCAAGGGTAAAAGTTCCACAAACTTACTAGACCTTACAACTGAAATGATGTTTAGACATAAGATGACTCATACCTATCTCATTTGTATAGATTCTTTCAAAGATTAAGTAAAGGAATGTAATGTATCAAGAAAGAAATATCTGCCCAAAAGAGTCAAAGATATATTACAGTAACACACATTCAATGTGTATAGAAGCTTAATTTATAGTAGCTAAATTTTGGAGTCTATAAGCCTGTTTTGACCAATTTTTTACATTGGCTTCTTGAATCAGTCAGGCTTGTATCAGTCAGATTTTTACTAGAGGAACAGCTGTAATACAAGATTTACAAATGTATAAGAAATTACAGAATTGCCTTACAAACGTCAACCGCAGAGTTGGATGAGGAAGCATGCAGAGGGCATATGCACAGTGGAGACTGGAGGATTCAATCCAAGGTCTGGATCTCACTGCAGTGCTCTCTGCAAGTCTCTTTCAGGAGGTGGATGGATCTGTAATGGAAGGCTGATGAGTTTACACCAGAAGGCTGAAGGGTCCAAGGCGGAAACTGAAGAGTCTCCAATAGAAGCCAGGAGATGACATCCAAGCTGGCTGGGAAGACTGGAGCTCCTGCGAGGACATGCCATGCTTCATTCTTCCTGTTTCCTTTCCTGCCCTTTAAATGATGAGTCACCCTAGGGAGGGGCCTCCGCACCCTAGGGTGTGATATTGCTGAGCCAACTTAGTTAAGCTTTCACCTTCTCAAGTTGACAATGTATCAAATACTACAACAGTAGATTCATATTTTTATCTTGTGGGCATTTATATTTCCTTCCATATCTATGTCTGAATGAACACATTCACCACATTAAAAATTTCTGTGAAATATTGCCTGAATTTTATTGTAGAATTATTTTAGAAGTCTAATTAATACATAACTGATTTAATAATATGTATAGAATATTAACATCATGTAGGAAAGCTGGCATACAGCTCCAAAATCAGGCTCTAAGGCAATGTCCAAATACAAGGATTCCAAACATTTCAAAGATAAATCCCTCATAAATGTTGCAATAACCTGTCAAAAATTATAAAGTGTTGACACACATCACATGTTAGTTTTCGAGTAAACAGATGAAGTCTTATTTCCCATTACATATTCACAAAATGTTAGTTCTGGACATTACAAGATCAGTTTGATACCTTACCAAACACCACTTTTTCAGAAGTGTATATTTAAAGGCCTACATATTTGACAAAATTCTTCTTCAGAGTTTTTCAGTGCTTCCTGAAAAATATATGTAAATTTATTCATCATATTTTTATAATAGCCTGAGGTTTCAGTCTGACAAACTTCACTTTTATAGGCAAAATGAATTAATAGAAGAGTATACTTTACAGGGGTAGTTACTTTCCAATATAAGCTATAAGTTTGCTTGCAAAATGCAAAAGACTAGTACATTTAGGAAAAATACATAATATTTCTACCAAATAACTTTAACAAAGTCTCCTAATCTAAGTGTATGGGTTAAGCCTACCACATATTTATTTTTATTCTGAGGTTGAATTTCAAACTAAATAGATAAAGGAAATGTACAACCTGGAGTACCACCCTGCCATAAAAAAGGACAAAGGCAAGTCATTTGTAGGAAATGGTCGTTGATGTTCAAAGAAAGAAATCAGACAAATAAAACTGAGTAGAACATTATTTCTTTTACATGAGAAATTCAAAATAATGATGCAGACCAAAAAGGGATCCTCTGGTAGTGCGGAGAGTGGCTGGTATCCTGCCAGTGTAGGAAAGAGGAAACATGTGCCAAGCAGATCACCCACTGCATTCTCAGCTCGCCTGGCAGCTGCTGCCTGGGAGACACCTTATGTGGACCCTGGGCAGTTGGTAGCATTCTCTCCTCCCCACATCCTTCTCTTTTCCAGATCTTCTCTCTTCTTAAAGGTACATTGCAGCCCTCAGACCCCTCCTGAATCCTGGGATCATCAAAAGGAGAACCTATAGTTCACCCAGCACCAGACAGACCGAAGCCAAAGTTAAGCACACCTCATGGAAAACCCAGATTACATGGAGCATTTCAAGGACCAGATCTTGATGCCTAACACAGGCTGAGGAAGGAACAAGATGACAAAGCGCACGCTGTCCCGGTAGTGTTGGAAGTTGCTGGTGCGCAACATGGCAGAGCTGGAGGGAAATCTCACCCTCTTTAGACCCCTGGCAGTTTCCTCCAGGACCTGCAAGGCCATGAGGGAAGGGCAGCCAAGAGGGTTGTGGAGTCACCAATCCCAAAGCCAGGCCGCCAACAAGCAAAAGGAGCAGACTGCTCCTGCATGTGATCTATTTGTGCCTAAATAAACCCAAAAGACTTTCCCTGGAATCAGTAAGAAATAGATCTTTTCAAATGGAAAAGGGATCAAAAAAGGAGGGAGAGAAGAAGGGAAGGAAGAGGATGAGAGAACAATAACTGTACATTTGCCAAGTGCTCTCAAGGAATGTTATCACCATGTACTGCAATGATGTACTAATGAAAACTTTCAAAACGCTGAAAACATGTAAAAAAGCAAGAAAGAAGTGATATAATCGAGCAGGAGAGGTAATTAAGAATAAGTGGAAATATTTTGTATGTTAAAAATTAGAAAATGAGCTGAATACAAATAAGTTTCAGAGAAAACTGAGGAGAATATCAAAACACTATCAAGAAGAAACAGGGGCTATTCACTGAAAATAAGCACAATGTATATACATTCATCACACCCAGCCAAGGACACTAATCCTACCATGTTTATTCACTATGTAAAACTATATTGTGTTTTTTTAATATATTTAATCTAGACTTAATATTGTACAATTCTGTACTGCTTTTAAATTGTAATTAAAATTTTCTGCTTTCTAGAGAAATAGTTCGTTTAAAAAAAAAGACTTAATAATAGACCAAGGCCAAATAACATTTCTTGTTATTTTGGTGCTTTATTTCTAACAAATTTTTGGCTTAATATGTTGTAGTTTCTTATTAATTGACCATACAGTGTGTTGTTAGATTTAATTGTTATCTTTTTTTGCATGTTGGATATTTTAAAATATTTGTTGCTGCTGTACTTTTAGTTTGCAAACATTTTCAAAGTGACTGACAAAATGTGATAAAAGGATGCTTCTTTTATACAACCAGAAAAACTGATGCTATTTGCAATAATACAAAACAATGTATGAGTGATCTTTTGCCCTAATTTATATCTAAAGGTAATATTTTGAAGAAATGATATCTCAAATGACAAGCACTTCAAGGTTCAAAGTATTTGAATGGAGAACTCTTGTGATGTAACACGTAACATGGGGCTGCCTACTGTGTGTGTGTGTGTGTGTGTGTGTGTGTGTGTGTGTGTGTGTGTGTTTTGTGGTACAGGGGATTGAAGTCAGGGGCACTCATTCTATTGAGCTATCTCCGTGGCCCTGTATAATCTTTTTCTACTTCGTCTAAGCACTTGTCTATTCTTCATTTGACTTTCTGGGTGAAAATTACAAAATAAACATACAAATTGTGTGTCTGGTATTAAATGTATTGTCTTCTAAGGCCCATCCATCACAGATGACTTGCTTTTGCAATATGAAGTCATAATTATAAATTCATTTGCTACTTTATGGCTTCCATTGCTTTTCTTCATGTATTTCCTTTTTGGTCTTAAAATATATCCACATTTAACATAGTGATATCACTTTGATACTCCTTTGAGAAGTTGACATATTTATTACTATTATCATTATTTCTTTTTACTTTTTATGTATTTGCTACAGGGTATCTCTATGCAGCTTGGGTGTGTAGTGATCCTTCTGTTTCAGCCTCTCCAATGCTGGGAATACGGGCATGCACCACCATATATATTGTCTTCCTGCTGGCGCAGTGTTTGGGGTGGGGGTAGCATAGCATGTGGTACTGGAGATCCATCCTGGGTCCTTGTGCTTCCATAGGTAGGTGCTTAGACCACTGAGCTATTTCTGCAGCCAAGTATCTTTATTATTAAACAATAATTCATCACCAATATTATTCCTTGCTATATAATATATATGTATTTATTTGCATTACTCTCAAATTTTATATTCTATTAGCATATTAATCACATTTGTTTTATTATGACAAAATATCTCACATCTGAAATCAAAGGGGAAAAGGTTAATTTTTGTCTCATGATTTCTAAGAGCCAAGGGCTTGATAAATGATATCCAGGGAGGCATGGCATAGGGGAGAGGCACAAGAGAAGAAAATTGCTCATCTTCTGGTGGCCAGGAAGAGGTAAGAAAGCTCAGGGCTGAGGAAAGGAACCCCACCACTGTCTCTCTTCCAAGCAGGTCCCACTCCCTAACAGTGCAGTTACAAGCACACCATTCACAGGATCCACTCATCTTCCAAAAGTCCCCCAACCCCAACAAGAATATATGACTTTTGAGGAACATTTTAGTTCTAAACCATCACAGTGACCTTTTCCCTCTTATCTCTCTTTCCATTCTTTTTACTCTTAAACTCTCTCTACCAGTTTACTTTCTGGCTCTGCAGAGCGAGTTTTCTCCTTACTCTTTCACTTCTTTGCTTTTCAAATACACTTTTGACACTGTTTTTTGCCTTGATTTCATTGCTGGGTCATTTGAAAGGAATGCTACTTTTAATTTTCCTCTACCTAATCTGTCATGCTATTTTACTAGCTATGTACCTAGCTTTCTTAGATATTTCACAGGCTGGAACATCTAAACTTTAATTTATTATGACTAACCTTCAAAGAAGACTTTAATTTAGTCCTGTTTTATTAATGGAGAACACTGCTAATTGAAAAATTTTATTTTCAGAGTCTTAAAGCTTGTTTTCTTACCTCTCTAATTTGACCAAGACAATTCAGTACATTTGTACTCAAGGCATGAAGTTTTCATATACAATTCAAGAAGAGAATTTGATTGTGATAGTCTACAATAGTCATTGCTGCTTATTTAATACACGAGTGATGCGATACGGTGAAGACTGACCCTTGGAAGCTTGACAGATGTTATGTATCTATACCTTTAGGAAATCTCCCACAAAGTATGGTACTCAGACAAGTGACAATAGTGTTTCTTTAGACACCAAGTTAGAACATTTATTTACATTCTGATGTTTATTCATGAGTCCCAAAGCATAATTGCTATGTTTCTATGCTATTCCATCAAGGTAAAAGACAAATCTAAGCAATGACTGTAAAAACAAAGAAACCGAGATTGATCTTTCTTGCTGACAGTGACTACTATTGCCAAATACTGTGTACTAAAAGTACTTATTTTAGGGATTTATACTTTTTTTCTCTTTACCAATGATGCCATAGTTAGGTCACATTACTTGAATTCTGAGAAGCAATTTAAGTTACTCTTTGGTGAAATTTAAAACTAACATTACTTAGAGTACTTTAATATAATACTTAAACATCAAAAACTTTCAGTTGTCAATCTCACATACTTTTAAATGTTGCATAATGATATTTTTCAAAGTCACTCCATTTACACTCTGGATGAATAAAGTATGGTTAATCATATATTTGTTGAAGTAAAAAAGTCCTGTTTTTGACTGCATGTTTTGAATGAGATGAGAATTTTCCATATACCACTTCAGTTGTTCATCTGAAAATTAATATATTTTATAGAAACTTGTTGATTAAAGTGTTATCTTAGAGTATAGTATAATGGTAACACAATGTAAAAGTACATTGGGGCACTAATAACATTGGTTGTTGTTATTGGGGAAAACAATAATAAGGTTACACAAAATTGTAAGAATATATACACTGAAGAGTTTTTAATCTGAGAAATAACTTTTTATCTATAATAGAAAAATGCCTATCAAAAAAATTCAATTTCAAATTATCATTATGAACAAAAACTATATCCTAGACACCTAATAAGTAAAGGTAGAAATAAATAAATAATAAATAAAGGTAGAAGAATTGCACCTGGAGATGGCTACCCTCCCTCAAATTACTTTGGACTCCTCTGGGTCAATCTTCCTTGTTTTGTAAGAAGCAAAGATAAAGTACCAAAAACCCAAGGAATCTCTAAACATCTAAGCCAGGTCAAATGTATGTTAGATCTGTGGCCTGATCTTCAGTAACATTTTCCAAGAAAAACCTCATTAAAGGTTCATAATATACAGGGATATATGTATCTCATTTATGTAATTTAATCATAATGAATTCTAGGAAAGTCTTCTACATTAGAAACACTGGAAAATGTTTTAGCATTCTGTCAGTTATTCCCATGGACTGGACATGGTACACAACTGTAATCCCAGCTCTTGGTAGGCTATAATCAGGTGGATCACTATGAGTATGATCTAGTCGTGAGACCTGTAGACCCTACCCTAAAGTACAAAAAAAAAAAAAAAATCATTCCTACAGAACCCACGCCAGCACAAATTTTCTATTAGTGCCACATTTTTGTAGACACAGACCTTCCTTGAGTACATCTTTCTGCAACGTGAATAGATTTAGCTGCTTTTTAAAACAGCATTTATGTACACTTACAATTTCTTACTCACTATACCGAAAAGCCTGACATCTGTCAGATCTAACAATTAGCAAGTATCACAAGGAACAAATTCTCATCTTCCTTGTATATAAATAAGGTCAAATGGCATGCTTGGTCAAATGGCATGCTTGATCAATTAAAAAATGACAAAAATAAGTTCTTTATTTATTATGATAGATCTACAGTTTTGGTCCTAAAATGAGTAATGAGATAAATGACTTGATAGGCACATGGATGTTCTGTTGTACTCTAGGGTAAAATATATATGTGTACAGGGAATGCAGAGCAGGACCTTGTACTTCTCAGGTAGGTCCTGTGCCACTGAGCTATAACCCCTGCCCTTTCTAAGCTTAGAAAATACAAATATTTTCAATATCCATTGACGATAAAATGGACAATTGATCAGTATACCAGAAAAATGAAAAACATTTAGCTTTCTTTCATGTTGAAGGTTTCCTTCATATTTAAAATATATTTTAAAATTTTATTCAAATAAGCTCTTTAATCTTTCTATAGTCTTTTAATCCTTTTTTTCCTATTGTCTGTGAGGCATGAAAAATCTGGTTCTGGGTCCTGATTCAAGGCTTGATACATAGCAAAACATGACTATGTTGATGTTCATTTTTCCAATTTAGGTAATAGAGACTATTCTTTTAGTTTACACAGGAAAGAGCTTAACATAGGCTTAGAAAATAATTGAAAATACTGTTTGAAGACAAGCTAACATGGCAGGAGGAAGGGCAAGAATTATTCCCATCAATGCCATAAAGTTGTCTGTACACAGGAATCAGCCACTTTTGCCTCATCTTCAAGAATTAAATGCCACTAGTTCTGATGTGGCAAGGAAGCAGAACCGTTACAAATTTGTTTCTAAGGCATACCTTAGACCTCCTCAAATTTAGAATATAATGCAGCTGACTTGTGTGCCCTGTCTTGTGCACTTAGAGGAGTCCAAATGGAACTCTGTGTCAATCTGAAAATATGCCTAAGTGAATGAAATTTACTTGTCTGTTCTCCAAGAAATCATGTCAGAAAGAATTTGGATTATATAAAAACGAAGAAATTCATTGTATCTGGCATTATTTGAAAATCACCGGCCAGCCAAATGGGTTAGTGGACTAAAGCACCTGCAAACAGGCACAGGGGCTGGGGGCTCAATCTCTGGGCCTGCCTTGCTGGCCCTGCCCCCTGGAGAGCACTGATATGGCAGTTGAGACTGGCCACAGAGGTGCAGGGCTGTAATCTCAGTTCTTGGGAGACTGTAAAGAGGTGAGTCACTACAAGCCTGATCTAGTAGTGAGATCCTAAACACCCTGTAGACCCTTGCTTAAAATATATATATATATATATATATATACATATATATATATATATGTGTGTGTGTGTATATGTGTATATATATATATATATATATAATCAATTGGCAATGAGCATAGACATGTTTACCTGCAAGAATAATAAAGTCTTGATAACTTTGTAGTGCAACTGCTTTATTATGACAAGAGATTTATCAATCAGAATGGTTAGATTTTTCATATCTCTTATGAATATGAAAGTGTATGACCTATTATAGAGGGTTGCTTTTAAATTCATTCTGCTTTTTCCTGTTCATTTTAGATATTGCTTTTATGAACTTGTATTTGCCTGCATTACTTTATACTTGGTGCCAAGGACCGAGGTCCCCTGCACCTGAGTAAGCTTGCCTAAGCAAGTGCTTTAGACAACTGAATTATCTCACTGGTTCCTGTTTCCCAGGAATTTAACCTCCTAATTTATTATTTTTAGAGATGAATGTATTTGTCAATTTTAGCTCATTGATATCTAAGACTACTAAGGCTAAGTAATTTATATGTTTGGACAAAGTAGAGCCCTTTTCTGTATGATTTTGAACTCAAATAGTATAAAAAAAATGAAATAGCTATCAAATATCAGAGTGATGGTCACATCTGAGCAGTAATTATCTATATCCAACAATAAAAGTATTTAAAACGCACAAAGTAAAATAGCATGCCAAACCAAATATTACACTCATGACTTGCATTAATTTAAAAATAGGTCCATGGAAAATATAAATGTAAATCTAACAATTATTTTCAAACAAATTTTAATAGAATCATAATATAAATACAATATATGTAAAAACATATTTTAGTATCCATATAAATCAAGTAATGACATAACTAGATGTGGTCCTTGCGATTTTTAATCTTATTGTCATATTCAAAGTAAAAGTTACCTAACACAAATACACTTAATTCATTAAAGTCACCTGTGTGTAAAAATATTAGGGTGGAGTGTATGTGTGAAAAAATCTTGAAGCAATATAATTTCAATTAAAGAATAACAAACCCAGAAGTCTTTGATAAAATTCATTAATTGAGAATCACAGAAAGTCAATGAAAACGTGAGCTAGGGATGTTTCACCAAAGTAAGAAGTCTATATTCTAACAATAAAATAAAGACCTAGGAAGAAGTAATTGATTTTACATTTAATCTACAGTAACCGTGATGGAAGAGGTCAGCTGATTACGCGTCCTGGAAGAGAGAACTCTCCAAAGGTCATTACTGCTATCCTTGAGGGATTTAAAATATAATGATAAACACGATCAACCAAGATCATTATGGAAATAAGGCAGGAATAAGAAAAATCCTTGTGAATAAGGAAGAGATGATAAATTGTTCCTGCTTTGGGCCAAAGACTTCAGAGTAATTTGCGGTAGAATGCAAGGCAGGCCTCACAGGTAAGTCTAAGTTCAGCTACCTTCTTCTATCGTGATTGCACTTATCTCTGCAGATTTCAGAGAAGTGTTTGTGTGTGTATGAGTAGAAGCATTTTGTTTTGTAGAAATTTGAATTTTTAAATCAGAGAATCCAAGGCAATCAACTTGAAAAGCAATTAGATATATTAGAGCTCAACAAGGGAACCAGATGCAATGTCTACAAGCAAAAATCAACTTATATTTCTTTTTGTATCCCAGCAATAAGCAATTAAACATAACGAAAAAGGTTCTATTCACAATAAACATCAAATTGAAAGTGCAACTACTAACAAATCTTAAAGTAAAAACAATAGCATATTTATAAGAATGTATGCTAAATTGCTGAAAGAAAAACAATAATGTGCCATTAGTAAATGGAAAACTTTAATGTCTATTTATAATTATATAACAATTTATATATTTCTAAAAATCATCAGTTAATATGCCAAATGAATTTCACAATGAGCTTCATTTCCAAAGACTACCTGAAAACAATCACACTTATAATAACTTTTATGATATGATTATCTAAAAAAATAATTCTTAAAAGTGAAAAAATATTTTTGGTTAAATAAAATTTCTTAAAAAGGAAGCCAGGCATGGTGGCGCATGCCTGTAGTCCCAGCACTCGGGAGGCTGAGGCAGGAGGATCGGTGCGAGTTCGAGACCAGCCTGGGCTACAAAAGTGAGCTCAAGGTCAGCCTGAACTGGATAGTGAGACCCTGTCTCAAAAAGCCAAAAAAAAAAAAAAAAAAAAAAAAACTTAAAAAAAGGAGAATGCCTTCCCAGGAAAACTTTGGGGGATTGTTTAGCTAGTATGAATCCAACATAAACTAGAAATGTGGCTCTAATTAAAAAAATAAATGAACAAAGAGCATTTAAGAAAGAAGCGTGTGTAAAACAAAATGTAATTTTATTGTAGTTGATCTGAGACAGCAGTCTGCTCATTATAGTAATAACAATGTATGTTTTAAACAGTTACAGATAGGTAAGGTGATAAAAACCTTAAAAGGGCAAGAGGATGAGTAGAAAATACAATGATATATGCCAAATATTTCAAGGAATGAAGATGTGTTTCAATAGATAATGGGTAAGGAATCTGTGTTGTAGCAATTCACTGGAATATTATTCAACAATGAAATGAGCTATCAAGATATGAAAAGGCTGGAAGCAAGTTATATGGATTCTGCCAAATGAAACAAGCTAGTGTTAAATGGCTACAGACTGTGTGGGATTGTGATGGATATGACAATCGGGAAATGGCAATAGTACAGAGATAGCTATGTGATCAGGGCCTGCCAGGTAGGAGGAGGGAGGCAAGCATGAGCGAGTACAGCCCTGACATTCTGAGTGCAGCAAGGCTGCACTCTATGATGGTATCATGAGGAATATAGCTCATCATCCATTTATAAGGCACATAGAGCTCTATAGCATAACAAGGATATTCTATACATTGTCATCAACTAATAAAATGTACTAATATCTGTTAAGTGCTTTTCAACAAGTGCACCATCTTGAGAAATAATGAATGCAAAACTGGTGGAAAATATAGAAATAATATACATTCTGCTAACTCACTCACTAAACATGCAATTGAATTTTACACTCGATGTTAGCCAAAAGATTTTCAAAAAGCAATGTAATTTCTTTTTCAAAACAATCTGTTGTTTTAAAAACAGAAATGCAGGGGTTCAGCAGGATGGCTCAGTGCTCTAAAGCTCCTGCTTAGGAAAGCTTAGGCGGCTGCAGGGACCGCGGTTCGATCCCTGGTGCCACAGGCTGCGCCAGCCCTGCTCCCAGGGTAGGCTGAGCCGGCCATAAAAATAAGTAAATAAACAAACAAAAGTTCTGAAACAAGAAAAAAAATATTAAAAAATGCAAACAACTGGTTTATATAACACAGAAATTGATCTTTCTTCAAGGTAAGTAGTCCATGTATAGGCCATTACGAAGAATTTCCCCAGGCTCTCCCACTGCTCTCCTACTCTAATATCAATTATGCTTACATTCTTAAGGCTATTCCTGTTATTTTTCAAACACATTTCTTAGGGCCAAAAAAGATGGGGAAGAGAGAAATGAAATAAACATAATTGTATCTTTTAAGGAATTTCCTAGAAGTTCTGTTAAATATTCAGATTTTACAAATCAATGTTTAACACTGTTGTATTAGCGAACTATATGCAAGGTAGGGTAAATATTGCATTACTAGAATATTTTGTACATTGAATTAAATAAGAGTAACGATATATGTGAAGAAGATAATAGATATTAAATAGGCAGTTGCTAGGCTGTGGCTAAACCTGACCTTGTGGATTACAAGCGTTCAGGAATGGCTTATGAGAAGAGAGAGGAAAGATTTGGAGATATTGTCTATAGGAGAAGCAATGGAACAGCTTTGGCTGTGCTGTAGGGAAGATTCTGGTCAGAGCTCAGAGCAGAAAACTGACAGAAAGCTAACCTGTAAAGATCAGGCTGGGGAGGACTCTACTGGGAAGAAGGATTGAATTGACTACTGGACACCAGATCATTTGTGTCTTGGCTTGGCAAAATGTTTGTCAGAATTTTGCCCATGTCTGGAGACTGCCTGAGACTAACTAAACTTTTGAGAGAAATTTCAAAGCAGTCAAATATTAGGGTAGTGACATGGTTCTTGTTGGGGGCATTTAGTCAGATTTATGTTGAGAATGAAAAGCAAAGAGTCCAGCAGAATGATCTAAAATGTGGTGAGTTTGGCCCAAAAGAAGTGCCAGAAAGGCAATGGACTGCAAAGATAGAGTGGAGATCGCTACTGTCCAGGAGAAACAGAATAAAAGATACGTCCTGATATTGTGACAAGAGGCAGCAAGTCTCCATCCTTGGCAACCTGAGAATCTCAAACATAAGGGACTTTGATTTGAGAAGTACTCTGCAAAATCCCATGTTCCATAATGGAGATGGCGGCTACACCATATTTCAGAATGGTGGCAGTGGCCACACCAGGTTTCAGAAAGGCATTGGCATAGAGAATTTGTTCCTCAGAATCAGTGTCAGAGTGCTTAGCTATCCAGGCACTTGATCCCTACAGCCAAGAGAGAGGAAAGCCTAGCTACTCTTCCAGATGGCAGCAGAATTTGACATCATTCACATGGCTTTGTTTTTAGGTGTATTCAGAATGCAAGAGTTCCCAGGTTAAAAAAGCTTCCACCTAGCTTTCAGAAGACCCGTGAGACCAGGCAGTGTGCCCCTGACAGGGCAGTCTGTAAAGCTGTAAGTGAGATGCCTATTCAGTGGAAACCTGAGAAATTTGGCAAAGCCAAGAACATGGATCATCTAAGGGAAACTGTGAAGAGCAAAGCCAGTGTAAAAGAAAAGGTATGGGAACCACTGACAAGAGTGCCATAGGGGTCAAGCCACATGGAGTTTACAATTTGCCACAGATTGCTTTGGTTGTTTCACAAGGACCTGCAGAACTCAATGTTTGCCCTGCCCTAGTAGTTTGTGTCCTCCTGTGAATACTTTTTGAAATGACAATGTTTATCTTGTGCCTTTGTATGTTGGATATGTTTAACTTTTCATTTGTATAGAGGCTTACAGCTGACAGTTTGTCCTGGATCTTAGAGGAGACAGGAATTGAAATTTACAGCAATGCTGAAACTTTTGGCACTTTGACAACTCTTAGAGATGGATTAAATGCCTTTTACAGAAAGGGATGTACATGACACTTTGGAGGTCCAGGGGTGGAATATTATGGTTTGTATCTCGTACCCCAAAGCTTCATGTAAATCATGGGATGGTCTCCATTTGAAAAGTAGCACATGGCTTGAGGGGTGGGGCCAGAGCACTAGGGCAGGGTTTGAGGAGCGGGGCCAGAGAAGCATGAACAGTTAAACTGACAGCATGTTCCTCCCTACCCATACCCCAGGCTGGTTGCCTCTCTTGGAGGTATGCAGTGGATCATCCTGGATACGGTGGTGCAGTGGTGCAGTGTCTTGAGGCCTTGTGATATAATTCAGGCTGCTTTAAACTATGAAACTTCCAGTAACTGTGAACTAAATGGGAAAGGTTTGTAATGACACTCCCTATTTGAGTGTCAGGATTAGTTCCAGAAACAAGAGAAGAGTAACTTACGATAATATTGTTGATTGTTAAAAGCAAAATAAGTAAAATGATGAATATTTGAAATTAGAATATTTGAAGCAAGTTGATATTCTTTATATATATTTACAAAATGGTCATGATATCATCAGAAATGAGGTAGTACTACATGCAAACACACATGAATATTAGATAAAGACCTTCATAATATTAAGCAAGACAATACAAAGACATGAAAGCATTTCCTATTGTGATTCATGTGTATAGTCATTAACATTTTTAATTGTGCCAAAATATAACAATTTACTTTGTTTAAATTTTGATAATAGTCCATAATTCTAGAGGGTTATCAAAAGAACTCGCCATTATCAGAAGTTGTTGACTTGAGCATTTTATTACTCAGCATATTAATATGGCTTTCCTTTTTATACCTCATGGTTATACTTTTCCACTGGATAGTTAAGACCAAGTTAATGCAAGACTTATATGACTAAAAATGTGCATTTTGTATTTGACAAGATCAGTCAAATCCCCTTAGAATTTATCCTGAAAACATGTACAGCACCTTGTAGATCTTTTGTCAGTGTCAACCATTTTGCTGAACTCAAGTAATTACAGTCTTTGGACTGGCTTCAAGGGCGAAAATATCCTTTAAAGACTTCTTCAAATACTGCGTCTCTAACTTCAGTGGAACATCCATCTCTGACAAAACGCAATAAAAAAGAGGGATATGTTGGGAGCGACAAAGCAGGGAAATTGGTCAAATATGTGTTGGTGGGACTTGGCCCAGTGCCTAAAGCAAACAAGCTACCTCGCTCCTGAGGTGAATATCCTGTCTGGTTAAGGTTAGCTATCAGTTGTTAGGTAACATTGTCATGGGTCACCAACTTCACAAAAGTATAAATAAGAGTATTCTGTTGTATATGTGTATGTATATATATATATATATATATATATATATATATATATGTACACACACACACACAAAGTGTGTTAGGCTAGTTCATTGAGAATAAATGGCTATACTAACATTGTTTAGACAAGATATCATGTCTGCATGTTGTCCTCTGGATAACTACTATGGAGACAATACTCAATGTGTTAATTATTGTAACTATCCTATTAACCTAATTTTAAACTATTTCATTGCTATCTTATCTTTCTTTACTCATTAAAATTAATAAAAAATAAAATTGGACAAAATAAAATTTCTATGTATTAAATGTTTAAGAATATTAGTGTCACTTCTCTCTACTATGTTATCTTCACTAAATATCTTTAAATATTATATTGTTCTTGATTTACATTATGGAACCGATTGTCCAGGTATAGAAGAATTTTTTGCATTATTTTAGTTTCTTTCAATAACAAAAACAAATTTATTATTTCAGTGACCAAAAATTTTTATAGTAAAAATGCTTAATGCTTTCTAGGGTTAGAGTTGTTAAATAAATCTTTAGGAAATACCTTGATCTTTCTGTGTATACAGCAGTATTTTTCAGTAAAAATATAGGATTGAGAATGTGTAAAATGGATCCTTGAATGTCACTGTGAAAATGAAATAAATAGTTAAATAATGTAAGGAAATATGTGCTCTGACATCTCATACCTAGGACTTAAACAAATTTTCAGGAGCACTGTAGAGTTAAAAGTAACTGTTTACGTGAGGTGAGAGTTTTATTTGGGGATTGAGGTTTTTTTGTTTGTCCAAAGCTACCGGGAAATGTTAGTCTTCATTTGCTTATAATCTCATAAAAGGTCATAATTAGCTTCAAACCACTCCTTCTTGAATTGCAATTTTGATTTTCTGAACATCTCCCTAATGGTTTCCAGCCAACTCCACCACTCACTCCAGTCTGTTGTACTGAATACAAGTTGATAATAGAGCTAAATATGAATATGATTAGACTTAAAAAACATTTCCTAAAATCTCAAATTTTAGAAGAATTTCTAAACGATGCACTCTATTTGTTTGTTTGGCAAATCTCTTCTAGTTTAAATTATTTTCACTGTATTTTGATAAGGATTGCTTTTTATTGCATGGATGAATGACAGAGTTTGACAGCAGGGTATCACCTATGCTAAGAATATGCTTTGCTGCTGAGATGTATCTGCTGCCCCAGGTGTTCATTTCAATAGGGTTCTTTTACACAGCCTTATCTTTTTTTCTGTTGCTGAAAATATTTTATAATAGAGCCAGAATGTTTAATCTGACCACTCAAGCTGATAAATTGTGTGGTAATTTCATGGCAATAATGATAAATAATTTATACTAGGAAAAAAATTTTGTTCATAGTATAAGAACTTGGAGAAGTACTGAAAAAGGCTAGTAAGTGAGCAGTTTTATCATTCATCAGATATATATATATATATATATATATATATATATATATATATATTTGGATACATATATATTTGGAAGAAATAAGCAAGTCCAGGTTGCATATCAGAAAACATTCCGCCTAAAGTAAAGACAAACGTTTTAAATGAAGATCATGGAAAAATGTCACTTCTTCCTACAGCCCAGTCACTCTATAATTTAAAAGTGTGGTATTGTGTTAAAGTTGAATGTATTTTTCCCAAACTTTGGGAATCGCATTAGAGTGGAGGGTAATTAATCTTGTGACTTTATTTGGACATTGATAAAGAAAACTAAGATGAACATTATCAAGTTATCCATTTTTATATTTCTTCCTGTAAATAGGAAAATAGGGTAAAATCAAGATTAAATTGAAGATTCATATTTTGAAAACAGCTACTGTCGTACAAATCCATAGATGTTATCAACTGAGATAGAAAAACCAAATAGAAAAACATCCACAGACATTAAATCAGCTCTGGTCAGTTTTCCTTGATGATGGTATGGGCAGCAGCACAAAGTTTATTTAAAGCATTTCATTATTCTTGGCAATTTTAGCCGTCACACTCATAACACTATGCTATGATGGGAGTGCTGCTCTTGCTTAATTGAGCTGTTATCACAGTGAGATATAAAAACGTTATACTTTTAAGAGGTGTTTGTGTCATGAAAATCCTTTGCTTATAAATGTGGTTAAAGAATTTATAAAAGCACCCTTTTGGACACTGCTACCTTTTACCTTTCATTATGACAAGAAGCAGGGTTCCACCCTCCTCACTGCATCAGGGAATTGCTATGAGATTTTTACACAACCAAGCATATTGCTATGAGATTTTTACACAACCAAGGAAAGAAAAAAAGAAAGAAAGAAAGAAAGAAAGAAAGAAAGAAAGAAAGAAAGAAAGAAAGAAAGAAAGACAGAAAGGAAGGAAGGAAGGAAGGAAGGAAGGAAGGAAGGAAGGAAGGAAGGAAGGAAGAAAGAAAGCTGAATGTCTCATTAATGACCCAATTTGATTTTTTGTAGCATAAAAGACTGCATAATACAGTGTGTATGAACATGTAAACTATGCTAATTTATCACTATTCATTTTTATTGTCTATAATGGGTTCAGTTACACATATTTATGGTGAAGCAAAGTATAATTAAAAACATGCACAGAATAATAATCAAGTTGACATCCTGATGTTTGTATCTCTTTACACAATTTCTAAATGCTTTTATTTAGTAGTAGAATCTTCTTTTTTTTAACTCTGCCATGCAAACTTTCACATACAACACACACAGTAAAGGAGAACAATTAACACACAATGTCTGCCATGATTCTTTTAGCAGCCTTTTTCAAATTATGGGATATGGTACAACTTCTTCCATTGGATGCCTAAAGGTAAGCACACATTCCTTTGTGTTTGAAGCTTTCCAACTCCATAATAGCTTTTTATTATGCTAATTTTGATTAAATTATTTCATTAATTTAAAAATATGTTGCCTTATGCTGTCAAATATTTTTTTCAAATTATCTTATTTCTCCTGTAGAAAAATATTTTTATACTAGGTGATATGCATGGAATAAATTCTGGTACATGGACAATCAAAATAATTAGAGGTAAAAAATAATCAAGAATAAGATATTTTTAAGGTTCCAAATTTCAGCGGTCCTTTTCCTTATGTAGTCATACATGTTATCACATAATAATGCATGTGTTTTTAATTATGTTCTAATTTTATAAATTAGTGACTTTCTTAAACATGTATTTCTCAAATACATGTACTCACACAAGAATATTCTGTTTTCGCTAGCCACTCAGATAATACGTTCTCTTCATTCTCTGGCATACCACTTGGAGTTAAGTGGATTAGATATTTCAAAATTTTTAGTTAGATTATAATATCTATCAAATGCTGATATAATCCTTTACAGAATTGTTACTATGTAGTTTCATTATTTATTCTTGAATTTTACTATAGAAGCTGCACAATTTTTATATATTCAATAACTGGCAGATATTTACTAAGCCAGAATAGCTTATTGAATTTTAAAAATAGAAACAACAAAAACAAAGAAACAAACAAACAAAAAGTAATAGATCCAGCCAGATCGCTCAGTGGATTAAAGCACCTACTTTAGTTATGCTAATATAACCATGACCTGCAGAGGCAAGGGCCAGGATTCATTTGCCTGGCCTTTGGTGCTGGCCCCATTCCTGGGGCAAGCTGACACAGTGAGTAAGACTAGGTATGGTGGCGTGCCCACCTGTAATCCCCGCTCTTGGGAGGCTGAAAACAAGAGGATCACTAGGATTAGGAGTCTGTAGACTCTGTACTAAATACATAAAAAATGAATGACTGAATTAATTAAAATAAATAAATTTCCTAATTTACATTTATTTTCATTTTACAAATATTTTATCAAGTTCTTATCAGAGAAGCATGCTTTATAAATTAGACTTTTTCTCTGATAAACCAAAATGGCATACATTCTATTAAAAATAGATAATATTTTCTTATTGTAATCTGAGCCCTGATGATAGTTTCTTTTTTGCTCTACCACTTACAAAATTATTATCAAGTAGAAATCTAAAATTTTCCCTTTTGTTCAGACTTTAGTTTGTATTAACATGTTTTCACTACATATGATGTCATTGCTTATATGTCATTGGTACAGGTATAAAACTTCTCAATTTTTTAATCGCTTTCCCTTCCTCTCTATTTTTGAATACCTTCTCATTTAGAAAAAGATTTATCTTCCTACTTTCTATTACCTACCTTTTATTGAACTCTTAACATTTTGGGCTTAACATAGGAGAAATCATGCAGTACATAAACTTGTCTGATTTATGTATCGTGAGAATATGGTACAACAATGCTTCCATTTTCCCACAGTTATCTCAAGTTTATCTTTCTTAACAGCATAGCATTCCATTTGGTGCACATAGATTTAGCTATTATGAATTATGATAATGTAACTATCACAGTGCATGTATCACTGTAGCATAATCTCATTACTTTTTGTGACGATATCTAGAAGCACATTATCTAGATCATATGGAATTTCATTATATGGCAAAGGTGACTAAATATTTATGCCTGTTTTTTCACTGCTTGCTTCTGAGAACTTTATGTCCTAAGGGGTATGAATTTAAATTTATTTTATCCTTTTACCATAGTAGATCTACTTTGCTTCTTATTTCTCTTATGTAATCTTGAAAAGAAAATGAGATATAATTAACTATGTGGGTGCATATGAAAGACAACAAAGCAGTTCAAAATGGCATCTATATGTTATCTAGAAATTTGCCAAATGACACTTATCTGAACATTTTCTGTCACATTTTCTTGATAGTTAAATCACTTTTGTTTTGTAAAACAGTAAGTTCTATTCCAACACTATGATTATGGATCATTTCCGGTAAAGAACAAAATATTACAGTCAGTGGAATTAAAAATTATGTGGAAATGTTGTTAAGTATATCAAAGAATAAGTGAATTTCTAGAAATTAGTTTTGCAAATTTCACAACTGATTCTATAAGTGGCACAACATTGAGAAGGATATGATATAAATTTAGCTAATTTTTTCTGAACCAGAAGTTGAGTGCAGGACCTCTCGCTTACCAGGCAGGCACTGTACCACTGAGCTATATCACCAACCCCTAAAATATTGCATTTATAAATATATAATGTCAACATATTGTTTTCGCCAAAATAATTACTTGGGGAAAAGAGAACAGTTGAATGTATAGACACATGCACTCTTCCACAGGGAGTTCTAATTTATATCTGCTAACAACAAAAACAGATACTGCACATGAAAATACACATATAAGTCAATTTGACTTTTTTCTTATTTATTGGAAAATACAGCAAAGAATATTTTAAAATTTTGGTTAATATGAATGGCATTCATATTATAAACGTGTTTTGTTTAAAGACTGTAAGATTGTCTTAGACAATGCTGACATTTCTGATGATTTTTCAGCCTCCAATTCCAACAGTACTACATGATACTCTTCAGGTTTTCAAATTCAAATGAAGCAAAAAAAAAAAAAAAACAAATTGGGCAAACCCTGCTACGCAAAGTGACTTTCAGTCTTTGAGTTCTATGCTAGAGTGAATACGTAGACACAGAGCTAATACTTCAACAGAAAATATGGTGGGGTCACGAATTTCAATTTTCATAACAACAAGCCTTGGAGAAACTGATTTGATCAATGCCTAATCATTTCCCTTCAGATGAGTCTGCTCAAATAACTAGGATGTTCATTTTGTGGTCCAGTAACTTTGGTTGACTTAATGACATAACTAGAACAACTATGAATAACTATGCAGCATCCAATTAATTTCTTGGTGATAGATTTTCAAAGAGTCAATTCTGTCAACTGTATAGCATCAGATACTTTCAATTTATCCCACATAAACATGGAAAAATTTATTGCAAGAAATATTTCCAGCAGAGATCATATTTTGATTGTAGAAAGATTTATATGAAAACTCTTTAATATTACCTTTATATAAGCTAAGTTACTGATTTCACCTAGATAATGGCATATTAATTATGCTAAAGTAGAAATATTGATTGCTTTTTTTTTTTTGGTAAAGGTTGTGTGTGCTGTTACCTTGTTTGTTTTTGTTCTTTTTTCGTTTTATTGATTTTTTTGGTTGAACTGTTTTTTAGAGGTTTTTTTTTTTTTTTTTTTTTTTTTTTTTTTTTTTTTTTTTTTTTTTTTTTTTTTTTTTTTTTTTTTTTTTTTTTTTTTTTTTTTTTTTTTTTTTTTTTTTTTTTTTTTTTTTTTTTTTTTTTTTTTTTTTTTTTTTTTTTTTTTTTTTTTTTTTTTTTTTTTTTTTTTTTTTTTTTTTTTTTGCCAAGAACCCAATCCAGCGCTTCCAGCTCACTAAGCAAGCTTTCTACTGCGGAGCCAAATCCCCAGCCCCCTGATTGCTTTTTGACAAAAAAAATCAAGTGTATCTTTAATTCAGAAGACAATAGGAAGGAAAGAGACTTCAAAATCTTTGGAATGAATTTTCAAGCTCATCTTATTATTATTGTTAAAGGGATTTGTTTTGCTTTGCTTATGACATAGGGTCTCTTTAGTATAGATTAGCCTTGAACTTGCTTATGTAGGCCATGCTAGCCTTGAGCACACACCGATTCTCCTGCCTCAGCTGTCATAAAGCTGGGATTCAAAGCATGTACTATGACACCTGGCTTGTTAAGAGGACTTAACTCTTTCTTCCAAGTTAAAACTTTCAGATTGGAAAATCTTTCACATGTTTTACATCTTCTCAAAATATTAAATATTTAAAACTTTAATAACAATTGAAACTTTAGATATAATAACTAGGATGATATGAGATACTGAAACACTTTGCATACTGTGGATGGTACAATGACATGTATTAAAGTTAGACAATTAGTGATGATATCTGAGTCTAACAAAAAGACTGTACGTATTTAAAGGCAACATTAGAGAACATATATTTTTAATTGAGTGAAGGGCATCAGGAGAGTGAAAATGCTTCGAGACAAACCAAAAAGGCAGACTGGGAGAAGTGTAATGGAATACAAGGTTATAAACAAGATTATACAATATCTTAAATGATTACATGAAGAAGTTGGATAAGGAGGAGATTATTGAGTGACAGACCAGCTACAATAGAAAGGAAAATTACCAAAACACCTTGGATACTGGACAACATATCTCTACTTAGAATTATCCATTTCCTAAGAATTTATACATCAAGTTATTGTTATTTTTAATATAACATTTTACATATTTAATAATCATATGAAATATGTTGAGAGATTTTCCATAATTCACAAAATTCATGCTGTTTGTATCATTCACTTTTTATTCATTTATTTTATAAAATGAATTTGTTTATATAGTGATAGGTATAGAATTCCTTGGAAAAATCTTGCATAGATAGCAAAATCATGTCATTATTTTCCTTTACAAAAAGGGATAAAATTTATTTAAAAAGTTTAATTTTCTTTAAAAACATAAATATCTAGTTTAAAAGAAGCCAAAGCCAGAGGTATAACTTAGCGGACCTGCCTGGCAAGTATAAGGATCTGAGTTCCATTCCTGGTGTGGACACACACACACACACACACACGCGTGTGCGCGCGTGCGTGCACCAAGGATGAGGATATAACTCAGGGTAGAGTGATTGGGTAGCGTGCGCAAGGGCTGGAGTTCAATCCCAGGTCCCACATATACAAAATAAGCCAAATATCAGATAGGCTTAATATTGTACAAAAATGATGCAAAAATAATATGTATCTAAATGTCTAGATAAAAATTTATCATTTTGAAAATAATAATTATTAAACATTTTAAAGTTTATTTCATCTTTTATTTCTTCTAAATATGATATTTTACTTAAAAATGATGTTTTAAGTAAAACAAATTTATTGAAAGGTAAACTACTAAAGCAGTTAATTACCACTGATATCACACAACACTGAACCATTCTCATTATTTTATAACAAATCTAGACAATATATTATTCATAGTTCATTATTTTTACTTTGATTTCTTAGGAAACAAAAAAAGCTGTCATTCTTTTATAGCTTAGAAATAGACATTAATAAATCAATGTCAATAATATATTACAAAGTATCATTTTTCTCAAATATATGATCAAAACATGCTTGTAATCACTACTGCAACTTGCAGTAGGAAGATTGATAGGATTGTATACATCTTCCAATATAGTGAACATTTTCCAGTGTATCATTTTCTTTTTTTAATAGATATTCTTTAAGGTAATAATTTTATGCTTAGACTTAGCCTCTAAGTTGATGTCTTTTATAGTTAGAAAATATTTTCCAGTTGTACCTGAGTTGTTACAGAGTAAAAATATAACCTTTGTCCATTTGTAAGATTTCTAAGATGACATTTGTACATTTATCTTCCTATTGAAATGGAAATATCTATCTGTGCAACATAAGCACTCAATAAATTTAGAAATGTGCTATCTTCTCAAATTTTGGAGTACAGATTTTATCTTGGAATGAGCAAGCATCTCAAGTTACTGAGGTGCAAGGACAGTGGTATTATCTCTATATAATGACTTTCTTGCCTAAAACTAGTACTTTTGCACTATTCATCTCTCTTTCTGCACTACTGAGAAAAACACTTTAAGAAATTTTAGTTTTTGGAATGAAATTTGTAGAGAAAAAAATAAATGTGAAATGTTAGCAAAAACTTGAGACTGTGAAACCCATGAAAATGAAAACTGAGAAATAAAACAAGACTATAACTCTGATTAATAACAGTTTTATCTTTTATCTCTAGCATGTCTATTTTACAATCAATGTCCATTAATTTATCCATATGATTGCTTTTTTTTACTGTGGAAATTAGAGTAAAACCTTGATAAATATTACTGGAGAAATGAATGAAAAGAAAAATTCCTTGGGAGACATTTCATAGTGTACAAAATTGAAACTGAGGAGAAGTAGAAGTTTAGACAATCTAAATATATTACTAGTAAACACATCAGAAAGGAGGGGTTGAAGTAAATTTTTAGATATACTGAATAGTTTTTTCTTAAAACCTTTTAATGTCAACCTCAGAGCAGAGTTGGTTACCTCACACTCAAGAGTTACACTGTGGCATTTGCAGTACAATGCTGTGTTTGTCAACCCATACCATGTTCACTGGTGAAAAATATATAACATAGTCAAATCTAAAATTATCGTAATGCTTATTCATTAATTTTACCTGAGTTAAAAGATGGTAGGCTGTGGAGCCTGTACTGACATTAAGATAAAGAGAAGTATTGAAGTTTTAGAAGGAAGAATTAGAAATCTAGGGTTACCACATAGAAGGAAATATAAGCCATTGTTAATGTGAGTATGTAACAGATGTATGAGTGTTGTTTTCATTTATTTATTTATATATTCAATCAATTAATATAAACAGCAGATATTTAGCATGCTTTACTAATTTACTAAATACATAAGAATAAACTAAAGGACATACTCTATATTACCTGATGTTTCTTGTATTACTCTATGTTACCTCTGCTCTAAAACAATAACTTTAATTCCCTTTCGTTCACAAAAATTATACTCAAGTTAACAGTTTTTACAAGCTTGTGAAATAATGTAACAATGTCTTCTGTAAAAATATGAAGCAAAAAGGAACAGAATCTCAGGCTGACTGTGATTTTCAAGTAATGGTTTTGTATCTGTTTAAAGGGAAGGAAAAACTGGAGTGAGGAAAAAGACAGGAGAGCTGGGAGGCGGGGAAGAGCTACACTTAGGAATGCATGCAGCAGGTCTCGGATCACTCCTACTGATTTCATCTACAGAGGGGAGCAGTTGATGCTTAAATTATTTTTCTTGTCCTTTTCAATTTCTTATAACCCTTTTCTTTTTTACCAATATTGCATGCTTGTATCTTATAACCTGAACAATTAATTTGAAGACAACATGCAATACTACAACCACTGTCGAATTCTTGTTTGTTTTCTAAATTTCTGCATCATTTCTACTTATTTCTTACTATTTTGTACTCTGTTTAATAAAATACATGTAAGATGATGTGGAAGAGTGGATAGACATATATGTGAAATACAACATAATAATCTTAAGAAGACATAACAGGATAATTCATTCCCTATTGTCAAAATCAAGTTGTATTCTAAGAAAGATATAGTTATTGAATGTAGTGAGTGAAATAAAAAGCAGGAGATCAAGTTTTAGTATTTTATTGGACCTAAAAAATGTAGTAAGAGTTTAAATTTAATTTTAATTAAATAGAAAGCCACTGAAGGTTTTCAAGTAGGCCATCATATCATCAAATGTGATGATAACAATATGTAATACAACAGCCATTGTTAATTTGTTATTCTGTTGTTGTTGTTGTTTCTGTGTTTAGGACATGGTATATAGTAAAGACATGGTCCTTACTATGTAGCTCAGACTCGTAGTAATTCTCCTGTTTTTAGCCTCCCAAAGTGTTGAGATTTCTGGTGCATGCCACCATGCCCAATGTCAATTGTCATCTCAGTGTGCCCTGCTGGCCGGGCAGCATGGCACACTGGGGATCCAACCCCAGCCACTGTGCTCTGCCTAAGCTGATACTTAGTCCACTGAACTATAAGGCCAGGCCTAATTTACTATTCTTGTTTTGAAATTCTGTACCATTTTATTGTTGTACATTGCCTTGTTTCTGTCTTTGTTTTTGCTATTTGTTTTTACTCTTTAAGATAACGCTCCTTTTTTTTTATTTATTATTTTTATTCTTGTTTCAGAACCTTTGTTTGTTTATTCACTCATTTTTATGGCCGGCTCAGCCCGCCCCGAGGTCAGGGCTAGCGCAGCATGTGGTGCCGGGGATCAAACTGTGGTCCCTGAAGCCGCCCAAGCTTCCCCAAGCAGGCGCTTTAGACCACTGAGCCATCCCGCCGTGCCCCAACGCTCCCTTTAATATTAATCTTATTTAATAAAGTAACAATTAAGAGAGTGAAAAGCAATCAAAGTTGCACAAAAAATGAACCGGGTACAAATCATTGAATCCTGAATGGTTCCATTTGTACAATGCCATAAGCAGGTAAAATTAATGTATTGGACTGATGTACTAATAATGATCACCTTTAATTGTTGATAACTGAAAAACAATAGGAAACATGGCAGGGTGGTTCTGAAGTTTTAATACTTTATTTCAAGATAGTCGGACACTCACCACAAGTGTCTTCTTGAATTTCTTGATAAAGTGGAGGAAAGATGGGATAAATGTTTATAAAGCAAGGAGGTGCAACTTGCTGGGGAATGACGGCATTGCGCAGTGTAGTGCAACACTTTTAAATATAAAAATTCACTATATTTCCAATTCTCCCCTTGTATCTTTCACATAAATGCTATCTGGATAAACCTAAGCCTTGTACAAGTTATATACATTATCAAAGCAGATATCAAGACCTAGAATTTACAAGGCAAAATTTAATTCAAGTGCTTTAAGCAATTAAGAGATGTGAATTATGAAGAATTCAAAAATATAAGTGTATAATCCCGGTAGCTCCTTCTTCATTAGCGTATGAGCGCATATTTAACGGGACTTTACATAATGTTTGTAATGTGTCATTCTAACTGAAGAAGCTACCTAGTCTTGGAGGTTTTCCATTTTGTATTCATTATTGCAAGACTTTTCATATAGAGAGTAGTGTAGAAGTCCACATATATAGTTGGACTATCTAGCATTTCTTAAGTTTCACAGCTCTTGAGTTTTAGTAAGCAACTCACTATGATAATAACGGGTGTCCAAAAATTGATGTTGAAGTCTCATCTCTCAAAGAAATAGAATTAGACTGCGTTACTTTTGGAAACCATATAGAATGGAACGAGCGTCCGTTCACAATCGCTTAAATACATTGCTCTTGCATCCTTTCTACCAAGTGAGGACACTGGGAGAAGCTGCCTAGTGGGAACCAGGGATCGGCGTCACCCCAGACTCTGAATCTGCTCACATTTCCCCGCTTCTAGAACTGTGAGAAATAAATGTGTGTCATCTAAGTCCTCCCTTTATTCTGCTGTAGTAATCATCTGCTTAGACTGATGACCGAAAATAACTGATTCCTCTACTGAAGTTCTCCTATTTCTTTTATAGGATTCATAGTTTGCATTGTGTACTGTGAAATTAACAGTACTGAAACCATGACAAAAATCCAATGGATCTGAATTCAGAAAAGATATTAAGAAAAGAAGATATTTTCTTTTTTTTTTTTTCTTGCTTCAGAACCTTTATTTGCTTATTCACTTATTTTGATGGCCGGCTCGGCCCGCCCCGAGGGCAGGGCTGGTGCAGCATGTGGTGCTGGGGATCGAACCGCGGTCCCTGAAGCCGCCCAGGCTTTCCCAAGCAGGCGCTTTAGACCACTGAGCCATCCCACCGGGCCCCAAGAAGATATTTTCTTAATATATGTGTACATACAAAAACGTACTTGTTGCAAAGTGAAAGAAAGATGCACCACAAAGCAATCCTCATTCTGTAACTAATTGTGTGGCCATAGTTGATATTACTGTCAGCTTTTCTATCGGCTTTTATCTACTTTTCTATATTCCTGATGCTGTTGTCCATTTACCCATAGTACGCACAATGGCTGATTTTTTGTCCTTTATCAGATAGATAACATATTATTCTTGCCTAAGTATTTGGGCTTTATTTAACCCAGTTTGGTTAAGACTGTTATGGTTTTCCATCAACCTTCATCAGAGATATATAAGACATCTTTATTCCAGAAATACTTGTCCTTATCTCCATTGTGGGGTGTTAGTCAATTTCCAGTTGAAAGTTCAAATCAATCACCCTAGAAAACAGCATAACTATATTATTGGTCTTAAGATTCTGAGCCAAGAGCCTATCTTAACTTTAAATTAGTTATTTTTTTTTTCAGAACCGGGAGTCGAACTCAGGACTTTGCACTTGCCAGGCAGGTACCTGTGCCCCTGAGCAATCTCCAAAGCTCAATTCAGTGAAATTGTAATTTTCAATAGAATACTTCTCTTTCTCTTTCTTGAAGTAAGGCATCCACAGAATCAAAGCACAACTTGAAGGATTAGGAAAACAATTTTACCAGAGAGTTACTAGGAGTAATTATGAGTTGTGCCACTCTATTTTTATCTTTTTATTCTTAGCTAATGGTGAAGTGACACTTTAAATTGAACACATTTTCAGAACATATGCAAACTTCAAGAGACACCTACCTCAACTGTGCAACATTTTTGTCATCTAACTGACACTAATTGTGTCTTGAAATAACTGTTTTACTGTCCTATCAAGCTAGTTGCTTTAGGATACTGCACAGCTTTTTGGGAAGTGTAATCTTCCTGGACAAGAGCTCATTGTCCTACTTGTTGCCTGAAAAGCGAGCTTCTTGATTGGAACCACTTTTGCATAGAAAATCTGACTGTATCCTTTAAGTTCACCAAGAGTAATTTTGTCAAGTCATAGCATTCAGGGAATAAATAAGCCGCTTGCAGAATATTCCCATAGGAAAAAAAAAAAAAAGAAAAAAACAAAAACACTATTGCTTCCATTGTGGAAAAAGCTCCATAATAATCAACCTGTCACAAAGTAGTTGACTGCCTCCAAGGAACAGTGTCACTTCAGGTTCTCAGTGTTGATTCCTGCTAATGGCATGCTAGACACTTACCTTGGGGACTCAACCGAGCTGCCAAATAGCATCCCTCTCTATCATTAAGACTTTAGGAGCCATTAGATATCCTGAATCAAATGGCTCAAGTGGAAAAGGAGCTTCCACAAATGCCTGCACTTGTGGCAGAGCCTGCTTCTATTCTAGGTGCTGCTCCCACAACAGTATCTCCGGTCATCCCATAAAGAGGTCAGAGTGGCAGAACTAAAAGAAAAATACATTTCCTTTGAAACTTAAATAAGCCCTCTAGGAACTCTGACACTTGAGGAAGGTGTCAGATGGGGAAAAATGTCAGCTTCACTGTAGAAGCTAAACTGCAATATGCTCCACTGGCCCTCTAATTTTTCTGAGACCAAAGATCTGTGGGAAAGCAGCTTACTTCCCAACTGCTGGTGTGCAAATGTCTTACTGGTAAGCCCACAGTGACATCTAACCCTTGCTTAACCGGTCCAAAAAGGATAATGTCATTGATGTAAAGATAAGGTTTATTACTTATAGGGGACAAAATAAATCATGTAAAACAAATTAGTGCATCGGGCTTCAGTGTTGATAAGCCCTGAGGCATTACAAAAAAGGCACATCTGCCTACATCACAAGTAAGAGGAAACAGTATCTGGTGAACCTAGTGGTCAAGTATAAAGCAAAAATGCAGCTTTCCTGATCGATAGCTACAAAACAGTTATCAGAAAATGTGGTATTTCAATGATTATGAAATTGCATCTGGTATGGCTGAGTTATTGCCAAAAATTTACAAAACCATAAGTCAATTGACATACAATATCCAGAAAGGTAAAATTCAAGCATAGGTCTTAGTTTTGGAATCATTATTAATAGTATAATACAAGGCATGTATCTTCGTCACTGAAATAGGCTAACTTCACGTGAAACTCATCTGGTCAGTACACTCCTACTGTTTGCACAGTGTCCCATGACTTCACATTATTTTTAAATAAATTATGCTATATAGATATGATTTGTTGATTCTTATTATTTGTATCCAGATGTTCCAACAAAGTCTTGTGTAGTTACAAGTGGGGCTTTCTGGAAGAGGCTAGATATATGATGTGATCCTAGCATTTAAAGTGTGTGGTGCTGGATTAGTTGACTAACTGGTCCACCATAGTTCCTGGTTAGAAAATGGGAAGCCCTCTCTAATCCCAGCACTTGGGAGGCTGAGCCAGGTGGATCAGTGTGAGTTTGAGACCAGCCTGGGCTACAAAAGTGAGCTCAAGACCAGCCTGAGCTCAGTGCCAGTCTCATAGCAAGACCCTGTCTCAAAAAGAAAAAAAAAAAAGAAAAGAAAAGGGGAAGCCCTATCCTGAGTGTGTGTGTCACTACACAAAGGTCCATAACTTGACAAGATGGAAGGGAATGGAGTTGTGCTACTGCCTGCAGCCTGCTGTCTGCATCCTGCTCGACCTGCCATGAACTACATGTCTTCTGAAAGCCCCTCTGCCATAGTGCCCTACCTTAGAGACAACAAACAGCAAACTGTGGACTGAAGCCTCCAGAAATTTTTTTCTTTCTTTTTAATTTTTTTATTGTTTTTACAATAACTAATACATTGCATAATGTTATCTTCATCATAGTTGTTCAGAGTACAAGATGCAGACATGATTTCTTATTTAAACATCATTAGTACATATCTTTCTTTTCTTTGTACAAAGAGAAAATAGTTTCATATATATATATGGTTCAATAGTCCATAACAGTAGTGGATTGTCACTTTATCTGGCATTATCAGAAGCTGTTGACTTGAGCCTTTTACAACTCAGCATATTAATATGGTTTTCCTTTTTATACCTTATGATTAGACTTTTCTGCTGATAGTTAAGACCAAGATAAAACAAGATATATGTTACAAAAAATGTAATTTTTGTATCTGACGAAGACAGTCAGGTCTCCTCAGGAATTACACAGAAACCATGTACTGCAGTTTGCAGAACTTTTGCCAGTGTCAGCCATCTGGATGAATCATGGCCATTAGTTGACCAATTTACTCTTGGGCAGCCTGAGAGAATGTTTTCTCTCTAGGTGACTACTTAGACACACTGTATATCATTGATCACTTTCCTTGTGGCCCAATAATCTCCTTGAACAGGAAATTGGGACACCCTGAGTTATAAGCCATTACAGTACAGGTTCCTTTATGTCCTGTGTCCTCACTGACCTTAAAGGGTTAGAGCCAAAATATTGGCTATTCTTATATGACTTCTTTTTCTCTAATTATTTGGACTGCCAACTTAAGTTGTTAACCTTCCAGAAGAGGAGCTTAAGGATACTATTCCCCATAACATAGCCACTTGACCTTAACATTACTATCTTTCTGAATATTAAACACCTTTGACATAACATGAAGCAGGTATTTTTCATCAATTGTTGATATTCTAACTTAAAATCCCTATAAAATGTAAAAAAGAACAATTATTCATTGTTACACAGAAATTTAGGAACTTAACTATTTACAAAATTGTCAGTACACATCTATGGCCATTTTTCCTTATCTCATATTCCCATTTATTACTTTTTTTCTTCCTTCCTTCCTTCTTCCTTCCCTCTCTCCCTCTTTCTTTCTTTCTTTCTTTCTTTTTCTTTCTACCTTTCATCCTTCCTTCCTTTTTTATTTTTAAACAAAAATTTACTTAGAAAGAGTATAACCTGTTGGAGATTTTGACCGCCTTGTCTTAACCATCCTTTGTGAATAAATACATGATTTTGTCCCTACCGTGTTTCCTAATTTTTCTGCTAGCTCTCTGTTCATTGTTTAATTATTAAATTGTCAGTTTCCATTTAACTATATTACACTTTTCCATCTTTATTTCTTCTTTTGAGTTCTTTATTTCTTTGTCTTGTTTTTTTTACGTAAACATTTATTTTTATGTTATTTATTTTATTTTTTCATTTCCCAGAGATTTCTCTCTGTCTCTCTCTCTCTCTCTCTCTCTCTCTCTCTCTCTCTCTTACCCCCTCTTTCTTTCTGTGTACCATACATATGAATCTGTAAGCAATTCAGAGTACTTGTATAGTATTTGAATATGTATTTATATATATATATATATATATATATATATATATATATATATATATATAAAGATATCAACGAAGAAAGTTTCCATGGTATTAAAGAATTACTCAGAATAAAACATAACATAAATACTGAAATGGCAAATATAAGACCAGAACTTCTAACAGTTTGAGGACAGCATAACACACAAAGTTCTACTATGTTATGGACACAGACAGTGTCCATACCGCTTATAGATGCCCAGGAGTCACTTGTGGGACTGAGCTGCTGCTATTTCCTTGATATCCACCCTGTAGAACCAGACAGAATCATGACCTGCATGTTGTGAGAGAAGTCAGTTTGTAGAATATGCTGATGAACATATACTGCTGCTGTATACAAAAGAATAGTTGAAAGACTACTTTTGTATACCTCTTTTTCTCCTGTGTTTAATTATTCACCCTCTTTGATGGTGTCTTTCCATTCTCCTTCATGGAGTTGTGGTCAATTTGATCCCTCTCTAGAATATCTTTTTTAATTGTGCCAGGTTGGCTTTGTCATTACAAAATTCCTTAATTCTTCTTTGTCCAGGAAGTATTTCACTTCTCCATTGAACTTAAAAGAGAGTTTTGAAGGGTACATCAATCTGGCCTGGAATTTGCTTTCTTATAAGAATTGAAGGACTTTTCTCCATGCACTTCTTGACTTGATGGTTTGTAAAGATAAATCTCCCATTATTCTAATGGCTTTTCTTTATATGTGATCTGTTTCTTTTCTCTAGCAGCTTTTACTCTACTGTTCCTGTGCTAAATTTCTGAGATCTTGATGTTTATATGTCTGGGTGTGGTTTTGATTGGGTTGATGTTATTTGGAATTCTATGATTCAGTTACCTGAATGTCAAATTGTTTCCCCATATTTAGGAAGTTTTCTGCTATTACTTCTGCCCATCTTCTTTTTTATATCATTTGTACTGACTCCTTCTTTCTCATTGATGCCTGTTAGTCTTACATTGTTCATCTTGTATCATCTTGCAGATGTTCAATTACTTTATTTTTCATCCTACTTGTTTTTAAGAGATCTTTTCTTACCTCTTCACTAGCTGCTATGGTGTACTTAAGGTCTGAAAGTCGATTTTCACTTTCTTTGAAAAAGTTTGCCAGCTTATGATTGAGTTTTAAAGTTCCTGTACAGAATTTAAGTTGGTTTCATACATTCTATTTACTATATTGCTCATTTAAGGATTCCATTATTTTTCTATTCTCCTCTATTTTTTTGTCAGTGTCTTCTTCAGAAGCACTTAGTATTTCTTTTATTATATCTTTTTTACTTCAGAAATTATTTCTAATCTGAATTCCTGTATACCTTTCTGCCATTGTTTCTTTACTTCAAGTGCTATTATTTTAGAGATTCCATGTTTGTGATTTCCAATTTCTTCTATGCTGTTACCTTCTGTATTTTTTCTGGGTTGACTCAGGGCCTGAAAAATCAATTTTTCTTCTTCTCTTTGTTATTTTGTATAGGCCCCCCTTCTGATCTTTGGTGTGAAGCTTTGGTAGAGTTCTTACCTTACCACCAATTCTAGATCTACCAAGTTCAAATTCATCCAGTGGGTGTGGCTTGGGTCTGGCTGTTGTGCTGCACTTCTTCCTGCTGCAGCCCTTGGAACTGAATGTGCTCTGCCACTCTGGCAAGATGTTCTGCTCCTGGATCAGCTGGATGGGTCTGGGCTCTAGTCTTTGCAGGGAATTTGTGGCAGTTTTCCACACCTGGCCTGTCTGAAGGATGAAGTCCTACTCACATGCTGGGCTTTGTTACTGGGTAGAATGAGTTTCCAATGAGCCCCAGGAAGTCTTACACTCCAGGTTAGGTTGCTGGATCGAATATGTTTCCCATGGACACAGGTTGGTCTACCTCACATGCTGGG
Organism: Myocastor coypus; assembly: GCA_004027025.1. Taxonomy (NCBI): domain Eukaryota; kingdom Metazoa; phylum Chordata; class Mammalia; order Rodentia; family Myocastoridae; genus Myocastor; species Myocastor coypus. The sequence goes on from PVJA010002508.1 coordinate 40,538, forward strand.
CCTGCTTGCTGGGTAATGAGTTTCTGGCTGGCCCATTTTGAGTTCTTATATTACAGATACTATATGATATTTACACACATATGTGCACATTTATGAATATATGTTCAAGATATATCCACTTGTATATGAAGGCTTTGAGTTTATCATTCTATGTAGCTGAGTAATACTCCATTGTATCAAAACACCACATCTTTTTCATTCATTGTTCAGTTGATGGGCATTTTGGTTCTTTGCAAGATTTGGCTATCACAAATTGTGCTGCTATAAACATAGATGCACAAATATCACTATGATATGATGTTTTCAGTTCTTCTGGGAAAATTCCCAATAGGGGGTATAGATGGTGTGATGGGATTTCCAGTCCTAGTTTTTCAAGAAGTTTCCACACTGATGTCCATAATGGTTGTACTGGTCTGCATTCCCACCAACAGCGGAGATGGGTTTCCTTTTTTCCCACAGTCTCTCAAACATTTATTGTTTTTGATTTTTTATGATAACCGTTCTTTCTGCGGTAAGATGGTATATCAGTGTTATTTTAATTTGCACTTCAAGAATGGCTAGTGATGTGGAGCATTTTCTCATGTATTTATTACCTTCTAGTAGTTATTCCTCTGAGAAACATGGGTTCATCTCAGATGCCCATTTCTGGATTGGGTCTTTAAATTTTGGGTCCCTAACACTTTTATTTCTTTATAAATTCTACATAGAAAACTTTCGTGTGAGTACTTGTTAGTTAAGATTTTGCTGAAATTTGTGGGTTCTCTTTTCACTTTGTTGGTAATTCCTTTTGACATGCAAAAGCTTCTCAGTAAGTGGATTACTTAGTTGTTAACACTTTCAAGTATTACATGTGCTGTTTGATTTTTGAGGTGCTTGCCTACTCCAATATCTTCAAGATTTCCTCCTGCTCTCTGTTCCAGATTTAGTGTTTCTTTTTAAATACTTAGAACTTTAATCAATTTTGATTATAGTTTAATGTATGGTGATAGACCTGAGTCAGGTTTTAGTTTTCAACAAGTAGAGACCCAGTTTTGCCAGTACCCTTTATTAAAGAGGCTGTGTTTCTTCCAGTAAACATATTTGGTGTCTTTGTCAAAGATAAGGTGACTGAGTGCGTTTGTATTTGCTTCTGAATCTTCCAATCTATTCCACTGATCCTCAGGTCTTATAAAATCTCCTGCTGTATCTTTGCTGCCCAGGATGGCCTTTGCTATTCTAGACCTCTTCTGATTCCAAATAATTTTTAGGAATTGCTTCTTTAGGTCTGAGATGTATATCAGTGGTATTTTGATTGGGATTGCATTAAATCTGTATAGCGATTTTGGGAGTATGGCTAATCTTCCCATTGTAAAGATGTCTAGGAGCAGTGAATATCTTTCCATCGTTTGAAATCCTCTAGGATCTCTTTTTTCATTGTACTGTAGTTTTCACTGAAGAGATATTTAATTTCTTTAGTTACGCTAATTCGTAAGTATTTCTTTTTTTTTTTTTCATTGCTATTGTGAAAGTTATAATTTCTCTCTCAGTGTGTTATCTGTGTAGAAGTATACCAGGGACTTCTGAGTGTTCACTTTGTATCCTGCTTTGCCACTGAATTTGTCTATTAATTCTATTAGCTTCAAAAAAATTCTATTAGCTTCTTGGTGGAGTGTTTTCAGTCTTCCAAGTAGAGTATCATGTCATAAGCAAATAATGATTGTTTACCTTCTTCTTTTCCTATACTTATTTCTTTTATTTCCCTCTCTTCTCTAATGACTCTAGCTAATGATTTCAGATATATATTGAATAGGCGTGGTGACAGAGAACCTCTTTGTCTTGTACCAGATCTGAGAGTAAAAGATTCAGTTTTTCCTCATCTAAAATTATGTTAGCCATTGGACTGTCATAAATGGCTTTTATCAGACTGAGGTAGAGGCTGTCTATTCCAATTTTGTGGAGGTCTTTGAACATGAGTGAGCATTGGACCTTGTCAAAAGCCTTTTCTCAATCAGTTGAGATAATCATGTGGTTTTTGGCTTTGGCTCTAGTGAGATAGTATAATACATTTATAGATTTGCATATGTTGAAGCATTTGTATCCTATGGATGAATCCTACTTGATCATGTTGTATAATCTTCTTAATGAATTGCTATATTTTGTTTGTGAGTATTTTATTAAGGATTTTTGCATTTATGTTCATGAGAGAGATTGGCCTCTAGTTCTCTTTTGCAGTTAAAAGTTTCTTTAGCTTCAGTATTAGTATACTAACTGCCTCCAGGAATGATTTCGGAAGAATTTTTTCCTTTGAAATTTTATTGCTGAGTTTGAAGAATACTGAGATCATGTCTTCTGTAAATTTCTTACAGAATTAAGCAGTGTATTGATCAGGACATGGACTTTTCTTTCTCAGTATTTTTTTTATTATTACATTTTGTATTTCATTGGCTGCTATTGGGTTATTGAGCATTTTTATATTTTGTTGGTTCTGCTTTGGTAGTATGTTCTTTTCTAGGAATCTGTCCGTTTTATCTGTGTCTTCAATTCTGTGAAAGTAAAAATTCTCAAAGTAGCTATTAATGATTTTCTGAATCTCCATTGGATCTGTGGTAATTTTACCCTTTTCATTCCTCATTGGTTGAATTTGAGTTTTTGCTTTTCTCTTTTTGATATGGTTAGGTAGGTATTTAAGCAATTTTATTTATTTTATCAAAGAACCAGCATTTTGATTCACTATTTCTTTCTATTGTTTTCTTCATCCTGAGTGAATTAATTTCTGCTCTAAACTTTACAATTTCCTTTCCATTTTAGAGCTTTGTTTTTGGTTTGTTCTTCCCTTTCTAGATAATCGTGTTGCACCATTAGAGTATTTATTTGTTTCTGTTCTGTTTTCTTAATATATGAGTCCAGAGCTATAAATTTCCCTCTAAGAACTGCTTTTATTGTATCCCATAAATTCCAAAAATTTGTGTTTGAATTTTCATTTAATTGTAGATACTGTTTAATTTCTTGTTTAATTTCATCTGTAACCCATTGGTTGGTGAGGAGGATGCTGTCTAATATATATGTGTTTATGGGTTTGTTTTTTCACTTATTTCCAGTTTCATCTCCCTGCGGGCAGATAATATGCATGGTATCATTTCTGCTTTCTTGTATATACTTAATTCAGCATGACCTATTATGTGGTCTATTTTAGAAAGTGTCCAATGTATAGCTGAAAAAAATGTATATTTGGAAATGCTGGATGGAATACTCTGTATATAACCACTAAGTCCAAGTGTTCTACGTACTGCTTTAGTGCTGTTACTTCTTTGCAAATTTTTGTCTGTTTGACCTATTTTTGGGGGATAAGAGGATGTTAAGGTCTCCTGTTAGGATTGTGGTGTTGGGTTTTGGAATTTTCATGCCCATTAAGATTTAGGTTATATACCTGGATGATCCCATGTTGTGTGCATACATATTTATGAGTGTTATCTGTTCCACTTGAATTTTTCCCTAACCAGTAGGTAGTTGGCCTTCTTTATCTCGTTTGATTGATCTTGCTTTGAAATTGAGACTGCCTGAGAATAAGATTGCTACAGCTGTTTTTTTCTGAGGCGCTGGGACATGTAGTACTGTTTTCCATTCTTTGCCTTGCAGCTTATGAATTTCTTTATGAGTTCAGTATGTTTTTTTGTATACAACATATTGTTGGATTTTGCTCTCAGATCCACTATGCCAGTCTATTTCTTTTAATTGGTGAATTGAGACCATTATATTTGATGGTTATAATTGACATGTATTGACTTACATTTTCCATGTTATTTACCTACTGTTGGCTACCCCTTTATCTCCTGTGTCTAATTGTTTGCCCTGTTGTTGGATTCTTTCCATTCTCATATGTGGAGGTCTGGTCATTTTGGGCCCTCTCTAGAATATCTTTTAGTAGTCTGTATAGCATTGGCTTTGTCATCATGAAATTCTTTAGTTGTTTTTACTTTTTGTCATAGAAATATTTTACTTCTACTTCAAACTTGAAAGAAAGTTTTGTAAGATGTTGCAGTCTGTGTTGGAATCTTTTTTCATGAAGTACTTTCAGTACTCTTGCTCTGTCCTTGACTTCATGGTTTGTGAAGATGAATCTGCTGTTTTTCTGGTGGTTTTTTCCTTTAAAAATGATCTGTTTCTTTTCTGGAGTGGGTTTAGTATATTATTCTTGAGCTGGATTTCTAGGATCTTGACTATTATATGTCTGGGTGTCATTTTAATTTGGTTGATGTTATTTGGAGTTCTATATGCTTCAATTACTGAATGCCAAATTATATCACCTTTTTTGGAATTCTTTTGCTATTACCTCTGCCCATATTTTTTGGTATCATTTGTATTGACTCCTTTCTCATTGATGACTAATAATCTCATGTTTTCATTTTTGTATCGTCTTGTAGATGCTGAATCTTTTTTTTGTGCATTCTAGTGTTTTTAGGAGATCCTTTCCTACCTTTTCACTAGCTGCAACAGTGTTTTTTAAATGTGAAACTGTATCTTCACTTTCATTCAGATGGCTTTGCCAGCTTGTCACTGAGTTTTTAAGTTCCTGTGTGTCTCTTGAGTCTCCTTCATGTGATCTGCTCATTTCATATATTGCTGATTTAAGGAATACATCGTTTTTCTAATTTCCTCTAATTTTTTATCAGTGCCTTCTTCAAAAGCAATTATTAATTCTTTTATTATAGTTATGTTTTCTTTTTTGCTCCAGACATTATTTTTGATCTGATTTCCTTTCTATCATTCTGTAGTCGTCTCTTTACTTCAGATGCTATGAATTCAGAGATTTCTTTCTTTCTTTTTTGCCTCAGAGATCATTTCCCATCTAATTTCCTGCACAGATTTCTGCAGTTGTTTCTTTACTTCAGATGCTATTAATGCAGAGATTTCAGCTATGTGATTCCCATTTTCTTCTATGCTAGTGTCTTGCATTTTTTAGGGTGGGCTTGTGTCCTGAGATTTCATTTTGCTCCTTCTCTTTGTCATTTTGTATATTCCTGTTGTCTGACCTTTGCTGTAGTGGCTGGTGCAACTATACCTTTAGTGTAACTCTCACCCAAAAGAGATTATATGGCTAAGGAAGTTATAGTTTTGTAGTTACAGAACTACAATTAGGAACACTAATAATGGATAGTGATATTTAGCAGTTTACAAAGTTTTGTGACTAATGAGTTTGTATCTTACACTGTAAGAACAAACTATGTCTGTGTAGCTGAACAGATATTAAATTTGGAGTTTGTATTTAATTTAGTTCTCTTATGTTCTGTCTGATTTCCTCTCCTTGATGTACCTGGAGCAGATGGGTCTGGAGGAGGTGGACCTTGGCGTGGTAGGCCACATTGAGCAGGAAGTCTCTCCTGCCTGCTTATGCCTGGCTTGCACTGGGCTGCATGAGGTGTAGGCAGTCATCTCTAGAAATTATGAACTGAAATGCTTTAACATGTGGGTGTCAGATTGTTTTTCCTAGCATTGATAAAGTGACCAAGACATTCATTATATTTAATTCATGGCTAAATTTATAATCCTATCTTGTGCTTGCTTGCCCAATGCCATTTTCTGTTCACATACTTCAATCCTAGATTTTTTTGACAATTAATATATATTTTTGAATTTATAATATAAAGTGTCTATTTTGTTTATTTTGAATATCCACTTATATACTATTTATTATTGAAAGATTACAGGTCCTTTGATAGTTTATTGTACTATTTTGTATGTTCTATTGCCTTGTCATCTTTTTTTTAAACTTGGTTATCATTATCTAGTTGATGATCCCTGGATTTATTTCCCTTGTGAACCAACCTTAGCAAAGTTACTTTAATTTATACACTTGCTATTATCAGCAGAAGAGATATGTCATCACATAACTGTATATACACATCTTTGTTTTTTAAACTTTCTGATCTATCTATCTATCTATCTATCTATCTATCTATCTATCTATCTATTTATTTATTTATTTATTTGGTACGGCGTCTTGCTATACATCTCAGATTTGCATTCCTCCTATGTCAACCTCCCCGTAGGTTGGGATTCTAGAGATGCGCCACCATTCTAGATTTGGTTGACCAATATAGTGTGAAGCCAGCATAGCATGCAGTAACAGGGATTGAACTCAGGCCCTTGTGCTTGCCAGGCAGGAATATATACAATTGAGCTATCTCCATAGTCCCTATGTACATACATCTTGGCTTTAGTTATTTTCTTTAACTGCATGTCATAAATGCTCCTCTGAGTGTTACCCTTTAAACCTCAAACTTCCTCTGAAATTTTCATATCTTCTCAGGGGAGGCTTTGGGAAGGGGATTACATCCTGTGGTGTTACACCCACTATAGCTAAATCCACTTATGAGGTTAAAAGTGAAAGCACTGTAGGGAGGTTGGGGCTGGCTGGAGGCACTGCATCACTTAGAGCACAACTTGATAACACACATGTCTTGGCTTCTTTTCCCATCCAATTTCTGCTCACCATAGAGTGAGTAACCATGTCCTCCCACCAGTTTCTTTCTTCCTTCATTTCAGAAAGACAAACAATGGACTAAACCCATGAAACCATAAGTCAAAAAACTGTTCCACATAGGTTACTATGTGTGGAACACAACTGGTCAGACACTAGACTTATACTATCCAGTAAAGAAATTGAGCGATAATTGTGGCTTATGTGGTAGACATTTAAAAAAATCTAATTAGCTTAAAACATTAACTTGAAGCACAATAATTTTGCCTATTAAAAATAATTTAATGATTTTGGTAGCACTGTATTGCAGCGTAGTCATAGCTTTTCATAAAAGAACACTCTTTCCAGCAGTGTTTCCCAACCTGTCTATCTTAGTCACTTTTTCACTGCTGGAAAACAGTGCTCAAGAGCCCCAAAGGAGGAAGGATTTCCTTTGCTTTTACTTTGTGGAGGCTTCAGTTCACAGCAGGCGAGCTACATGTCAAGATGTCACAGCACCTGGGAATAGTGCAGGAATATCCACTCACTGTATGACAGCCTGGAAGCAGAGTCAAGGAAGTAGCCAGGCAGGGGAACATGACCTTCCCAGCTAGGCCCACTGACCCACCTCTTCTGTGAGAGCCACCCTCACCTAACAACAGTTCAGCTATGAGCCTGCCTTCCATAAACTCCACTCATATTCTCATTGAGATTTTTTTGGGGGACATCTTGATATAAAAGATAACACCACCCTTTATCTAGCATTACACATAATCATAATAATATGTATTAGGCTAGCAAGAGAGCGTTGCGCTTCAAGCACCAGCCTGGCAAGTGCAAGGATGCAGGTTGTTGCTTAAATTACAACAATTACAATTAAAAACCCTATACATGATGTATCTTATATTTGTAAACTAAATTATTTTATAATTAGAAATATTTATGAAGTATTTTTTACTTTAGTACTTAATTTTAAGCCATATACCTATTATATTATTTATTTCTTTATACATGTTCCTATAGGTTTATGTAAATCTTTTAGGATGTTCTCAAATGTTACATTTTCATATATTTTATCTTCATTTTTTTAAAAAAAGATAATAAACATAAAGCCATTTTAATTGTACATCTTAATTCTGCTGAGCATATTGTTAGTGTAAATTGATCTTCAAATCGTTTTCATGTTGTAATTATGAAACTATCTGTCTAAAAAAACTAACTTTAGCCAACAGAAAGTGGCAAACATTCTATCCTCTTTCCTGTGAATTTGACATTTTAAAACATATTTTGCCAATGTATTCTTCTATTTGATAGTTTACCTTGAGCCCTGTTGACTGTCATTTGATGGTCAAAGATTGTAAGCTATTTATGCTTTTTTATGAAAAAAGATAAAACAAAATCATAACTGATTTGCTTTTTATTCGTTGTTCTTTCCAATATTTTCCATCTTTTTGTTTTTGTTACTTGAATATACAGTGGCATGTTTAAAAATTACTGCCAAGTTAAACATTCTTAAGCTTTTCCTTGAGGTTTTTGCTCAGAAATTTTACAATTTTCCATCTTATATTTAGGTTTTCAGCACTTTTTACTTAGAGTGCAATGTAAGAATGCAATTTATTTTGCATGTGGATAACTAGTTTACGTAATACCACACCTTAAAGAAACTACTCTGCCACTGAGTGGCTGTAAACATAATTTTACAATTTTAAAGCTTAAAATCAAGGCATGTTAATAATACAGAAATTATTGGAAATGCAGAAGCTAGTACTTTAATTACAATAGTAAAGTGGAAAAGATTGAGAGAAGTTGCATGTTGTTTAGCATTTATTTTTCTATTAAGACATTAAATACTAAAAACAACACTTTTTGATCTTGATGAACAATATCCCAGCTGTTAGATCAACTATATCAATTTGCATTGATGTGATAATCTGTTTGCCATGTTGCTTTCCCCTCATTGCTTCATTGAAATGTATAAATTTTCTTGAATATATTTTCTCTGATTACTGAAAGGGACAGCAGTGAAATAGGTCATGGATACAGTTGATATCATATTTGAGTATATTCAGGTAAGTCCTACAAGTTTATATAAGAGTTGTCTTTTTAATTTTGAGTTAGACTTTTGAGATAAATAACTTTTTAAAATATATTTTAGTACAGGGATTATAGGGTCTCACTACACAGATTGGACTCATAATAATTCTTCTATTTTCAGCCTCTCAGAACAACCCAGAGAAAGGGCCAGCACAGAATTATGGGGATAGGACCCCAATCCTTGCACCTGCCTAAACAGGTGCTTTAGTCCACTGAGCTATTTGGCCAGCCCTAAATACCATATATTCCTCCAAGGTCAAATCAGTTTTTCTCAAGAAATGAACAAATTGATTTTTCATTGAAATATGAACTGAATGCTTTTGACACATGACTTGATAATTGCAGTATATTTAATTTTTTAATTTCAGTATTAAACAGACTTTTTCAACTTCAGAACATATTTTATAAAAATTCAAGTAGTCACAATAATAAATTGAATTGTGATATTGGTTTCTAACAATGGATAGATTTTAATGTCTTAGAATCAGTGTGAACTTTTTATTCTAAATATTCAAACAATAGTTGATGTATTGCTTGAATTTTTCAGTTCAATTGCATTTGTTTCTTTTGTCTTTTTATTACAGCTTCCAGAAGTTATGTAAAATAATGTATGTGACTTACATGTTTTGTCATTTCTCAGTGAATTAGCTTTTGCTGCAATCAAAAATTGTTCAAGCTGTGACATTCCCTTTTCAGCATTCTCCTATATGCATATGTTCTCAATCTTCTGCTTAACTGACAAGTTCGTTTCAGCATCCCTATATGAACTTTTGAAAACTTGAATTTGATATGTGTGATACATATTGAAAAGTGTGTGAGACACTCTGACTTGCAGACTCTTGAAAATTCTTGGCGGTCATTCTTAATCACTGTGCTTATATAAAGTCTTGTAAGTCATTCTTAAACGTACCAAACTCTGTTTTCTGTATTTTCTTTATTATCATCCTTCTTTATTTCCCTCTCTTTCCTCTTCGCACATTTTTATTCTTTTAATTTAGTTATGATTTTCTTGCCTTGAGAATTCTCAAAGCCAGTTGAATTTATCTACATATCCTTTTCATACATTGTCATAAAATAACCTAGGTGACAATTTTACTCTTCTAAAATTTTCTAAAAAGGTCATTAGTTTAATCATAAATATGTTGTATATTTTTCCTTTTTCATAGTTACCAAAACTCCTAGGATTGACCAGATAGCTTAGCAGACTACAGTTCCTGCTTAGGTAGAGCACAGAGGCCAGGGGGATTCTACTTCTATAGGGTGATGCTAGCCCCACTCCCTGTGCATGCTGACACTGAGACTGAGACTTGGCATGGAGGAGAGCCACCACTCTTGCACGCTGAAAACAGGAGAATCACTACAAGTACAGTCTACTTAGTGAAACCCTGTAGAGCCTCTCCTAAATATAGAGGAAAAAAAGAAAAAAGAAAAAAAGACAAGAAAAGGCAGACAGTCGAAAGAAATGAAGAAGAATGAGAAAGAGAAAGAAAGATGAAAGAAAGAAGAAAGAAAGAAAGAAAGAAAGAAAGAAAGAAAGAAAGAAAGAAAGAAAGAAAGAAAGAAAGAAAGAAAGAAAGAAATCTGTTATTCAGTAAGGAAATTGTTATGGTTTATGTCTAGTTGTCCCCCCAAAGCCTCATGCAATCATGGGGTGGGGAATGCCAGAGTTTGAGACTTGACTCATGAGACACTGAGGTTATGTGTTTTAGTACTGATGAGATTATGAGTCTGAGTGCTGCTGGCTGTTATAGGTGTGGCCTGGGGCAGATAGGCTAAGGCAGAGAGCTTGACGTAATATAGAGACAGAGAGACAGACTCAAGCTGTTGCTCTCTGCTCCCTTGGTTGGTTGTCTCTGTCACCATTTTGTTGCTGTTCTGAAGCCATGTATTTTTCACAGCAATGAGTAAAAAGTAACTAAGACAGAATTGGTTTGCAAATGGAACTTGATATAGAAGGCATTTAAGATTTGCAGAATACACGGTTTTGTTCTTCTGTACCTGTTTCAACAATTAATAAAGGATATGTAATATAAAATAAAGTTAAGATGTGAACTCTGTCAATTTGATCACTCTATTTTTAAAATATTTTATTGTGCTTTATATTGTAGAAATATTGTAAGCATAGTAGACAAAATCATAATATCATATCTTTGCTTGTAATGGTATTTTAATATTTTAACAAAATATTTCATGATAGATTATTTTATTTTTTATGGGAAAAATAATTTTTATTACTTTCAATAAGGGATAACAATATGATAGTTTCAAAACATGTTAGTAATACCTTCACAATAATTGACACATTGCATATTGTTGTCCTCATAGCAGTCATACAGAGAACAGGGTGGAGACATGATAAATTTTCTAATCGATATTGGTAAGGAAAGAAAAAAAAGAAAAAAATTATTCTCTTTCTACTGATAGGACATAGTTATATACGTAGTCCAATATTCTATAATTGCAGTGGGTTACTGGTGAAACTGGCAATGTTGGAGGTTGTTGATTTAAGGCTCTTACAGCTCACCATACTAATCTAGCTCCGCGTTTTATGCCTCATAGTTAAGCTTTTCCATTGGGTGATCAAGGGCTTGTTAAAGTAAGACCTATTTAACGGAATATTCATATTTTGTAATATGATATATTACTTTAAAAGTCTCCTTTTTCAGGAAGTTATAACAGATGAATTTAAAATTCCAAATAAATTCTCTGCTCTCACCAAAGCTACAATAAAGTGAACTTTGTCTTTCTGCTAGCTGAGTGCAGTTGAAAGCCACAGCACCACATTTCCTTGATATTCTATTTCCTTTTTCCTTCTGCTCTCTTTTAGTTATGCCTCATTTGTGTAAAGCTGAAAGTATTAGTGTGATATCAGTGTATGATCAGGGAATATCTTCTAGGGCTCTATATATTATCAAAATATTTCCAACTTTGTTCATGTCTCAATACTTGAATGAAAGAAAATAATTGATATGCTTCACATCACATGAAAAAAAATTTAAAACAGACATAGTGCTGGAAATATTCAATGAAATAATTTGTATAAAAATGAAATAATTTTTAAATGTGGCAATTAATAATTCCAAAGTCTCTCTTTTTTAATCTTTTATTTATTTTTTTAAATATGGCAGTCTCTCTTGATGACAGGATAATCCCTTCTGGTGCCTTTGCAAATTCTATTTTTCATGTGACCAGCATAGAGAAATTATACTTTGAAATCCAACTGTCATAATATCCTACATTTTATGCCATTGTTTTGCCTCAGTGACAAATTTTATTTCATAATTCACTAGATAAAATTTTCATAAAATTTCATCTGATCACTCATATATTTTATCTGCTTTTTGATATTCAGAGGTGGCTGTTGAAAAACATTCAAAGTTCAATGCACTGTCCATTTTAAACAACAATTTTATATATATATATATATATATATATATATATATATATATATAATCTTTTGATCTTTTTAAAAAGCTGATAAATCACAGGAGAATAATTCAAACATCGTGAGGCCTAAATGTATCTGAATAAGTGTGTTTTTATGTGTACGTGGTCCTGAAGTTTGAAACCAGAATCTTTCTGTATAGTTATAAGCCCACTCTTTGTCATGTTTTTCTTTTAGAGAGTAGCCCTAAGTTGTTAACTTACCCAACCTGGCCACAAACTTGTGATCTTTCTGTTTCAGCCTCCCAGTATGCTGAGATTATGGGTATGGACCAGTATGCACAGTTATGACACTGTATTTATTTATCTATTTATTTTTAACATCTATTTTTACATTTTTAAATTAAAATTAATGAGAAAGAATTATTATTATTATTATTATTATTATTATTTTTTTTTTTTTGTACTAGGAATCAAATTCAAAATCTCTCACTTGCCAGTCAGGTGCTATAACACTGAGCTATATCTCTGGCCAGTAATCAATTTTTAAAATGAAATTTAAATTCTAATCTTACCACACATATAAGAAAAATTAAAGCTTAAAGAGAAATAAAGATAACAAATACACCATGAAACAATTATTAAGACGAGAAAAAATAAAATATATGTCCTACTCAAAGTGACTCTGAGTGGAATTCAGTCAAAACAAAGAACGAAAAGGGGAAGAAACAAAGGAGAAGGAATAAAGAAGTAGGAGACACAGATCACGGAGATAAAAATGTAACTCAGAACGTGATCTACCCTGTTGAATATAAGGATGTAATGAAACTCTTATGCACCGCCACGTGGCCAAAATATGTCAGACGCGCAAAACATGGTATATGTAGTGGAAATATATTCTTTACTTTTTTTTTAAAGAATATGAGACTTTATTTGATAAAACCTGTGAAAACACACACCACACTTACTTTCTACTTAATCTGCAACTCTATTTAGCATTTTTTCTGGCTGAAAGTTGAACAGAAATTGCAAGCTATCTTATTCCTCAATCTCATCTTTTCTTGGTGTATGAGCTTTGATATCCTTCTAGGAGAAAACATCAGTTTGATTTTTTAAACAATATTGTGAAGCTTTTCAAATTATAGAGAAGAAAACACTGGTAGACAAGTCAGCAATCATTAAAAGTTGTGCAAAATCAAACATAAAAAGTTATATATTTATGCTATTAACCTCTTTTCCAAGATTATCTGGTTGAAGAGACTACTAATTAAAGAAAATAAAAGGCACACTTTGCATGATATTTGGAAGATACTGCCAGCATGGTTTGCTTTAAGCAGAAATCTAGCAGAAAAGTGAGGTTTGGATAGAGAATATTATCATAGAAATAACAGAGTAGAAGAAAATTCAAAGGGGAACAAAAAGATACCAATCTGCACCTTGAAGATCATTAATTTAGTGTCAAAGCTAAAAATAAGTAGACTTTTTCTAGTTTCAGCCTGTAGAAAAATCTTGCATGCTATAGATACAATGGAAAAGTCTCAGATGGCAGAAAAATATTAATTTTTGATTATGCTGAAAAAACATGAAGGTAAACCGAGGAAGATTTCAGTTACAAATAAACTAGAAAATTTAAACTACTTGCAATTTTTCCGTAAAATCTTTATACTTTCTTCAAACTAAAATGTTGGAATGAACCCAATAAAAAATAAGAATTTAATAGCTGCTATAATGAAACTCAAATAGGAGTATTGTAATCTACATTATGGGATCAGCAAACAAACATTGCACAATGGACAAAATAGAAGATACAAGTTTTGAGAAAAATCCTACTTTGCATGCAGTAAAATTCTAAGCATGACAAGGTATAATTATATATGTAAATAATATTGACAAAATATGATAGTTATAAATTATTATAAAATTTATATAAATTTAACCACAATATAATATCCCTTAGGGACTTTATTAACTAACAGTGAATAGAAAAAAATTATTGGGTTTAGACACTTGGTAACCTTTAATGAAAAAAGCAAAATAAATTGTAATTTCCTTGTTTCAACAATTAGTATTTACCTGCAGATATTGTGCATAATAATTAATGGCAGGGTGAAAAATGTCTCAGTTAAATTAATAGATAAATTACAGATTGTATCCCAGAGGAAATAATGCATCTAGAAAGGCAAGGGCATTCATATTCTTGACTAATGACTATTGTCACATTTGCATGATATTTCACAGAGCTTGAGAAAATATTTGTAAGAAGGTGCTGTATGGGGCTGGGGATATAGCTCAGGAGAATAAGTGCTTGCCTAGCAAGTACAAGGACCTGAGTTCAATCCCTGATTCTACTAACTAACTAACTAACTAAATGAATAAATAAATAAATAAGGCACTGTATCCAGGAAGGGAAGAATATTTTACTTATTTTATTTAATATCATTGGAAAGATGGAGGAGAATCAAAATCTAGAGGAGAGGAAAATCTTAGATATAGATAGATAGATAGACAGATAGATAGATAGATAGATAGACAGATAGATATAGACATATAAATGAACAAAAAATGACAGCATAAATTGATATCCATACATACTTTAAAATACAAACAAATGATCTAAGGTTTTTTAGAGTAATCTTTTTAAGAACCTAAAAAATATAATTAATTCAAAGAACTTTATTTTCCCAGGTACTTAAACAACACAGACATATCTATCGCCTTTCTGGTAGAAAAAACTTTAATATTTAATTTATATCTCAGGAAAATTAAGCAATAGTCTGTCCTTAATGTGTTGAATACTCCTTGAACAATTCGGAATGGCAGCCAAGACAATTCACTGCTATGAGGGTCTGAAAGTCATTACCTGCAGAAGGAGGTTTATAGCCTTGGACTATAGAACTACAGGACAATGTATAAAAATGCAAAGTGTAGTCATAAAGTTGCATGTTTACCTTAACCTACTAATTAAGAATTTATTTTATTCACATATACACACATACACACAGGGTTCTTTATTCATATCTCCCTTTTTTGTTTTGCTTTGTCAGAGATGTGTGTGCCATTTCAGTTAATGCTATATTTGAAGAAGTCTTTAAAGGACTGTTTCATAGTTGATATCAGACTGAAGATGGTAGGTGCCTTAATTTAGCAAAATAACCCAATGTAGTCCAATAGTCCATAACAATACTGGGTGATGAGCACAACTGACAATTGTTAGAAGGTGTTGACATGAGCCTTCTATGGATCAGAATATAATATAGCCTTACTTTTATGTCTCATGGTTATATTTTTCTGTTGGATGCTTATTAAATCAAGACCTATACAACTAAAAATGTAACTTTGCCACCTGACAAGGTCAGTCAAATCTTCTCAGGATTTACCCAGGATCTATGTGCAGCACATTGTGGGTCTTTTGTCAGAGTCAGCCATCTGGATGAGTCATGGCCATTGCTTGACCAATTTGTTTCCTATGAAAGCCTGAGAGAATGTTTTCTCTCTAGGTGACTCTCCTTAGGCACACTATACATCATCGATCACTTTCCTCTGTGGCCCTATATTCTCCTATACAAGATACTTAGGATAGATACACAGCTACTTTCTCTTAGTTCAATGGGAAGATATGCACTAATATTGTTTAGACAAGATATCATGTCTGCATCTTGTCCTCTGAATAACTACTAGGAAGACAATAATATGCAATATATTAATTATTGTAACTGTCATACTAACCTGTCTTGAAATAGTTTCATTGTTATTTTATCTTTTTACTCATTAAAGTGAAAAAACTAGATAATATAATAACCATTGTTAATCAGCTATCCCTGATTTGAAAATCTGTAACATATGTATTGTTGTATGTTACCCTATTTCTGTCCATTTTTATATTTGTTTTGGCTTGTGATTTCACTTTTCAAATTAAAATAAAATAGAAAAAAAGATTTTTGAAAAAATGTATTTTGTTTCTATTATATGAATTTCTCTGTTCATGTTGTATAACTTTATGTTAATTTGTTTCACAAACTCATAAAATTCTTGATAATTTGAAGTATAGTATGCAATTTTTAAAAAAATATTAACACCTTGAGAATTCACTGTTAAATTATTTCTGAACATGAGAGATTGGTGATAACAGTAAACCCATGGTGAAAAGGAAGAACAATGACTAGGCTAAATAACATTGTAGCTTGGAAAACTTGAAAAATAAATATGAACTATAATACAAACTAAAACAGTTAAGGCTAACACTAGTGAAAACAAATACTTAAAACATAGAATTTTGCAAAGTCATTAATAAGGCTTCTATTTGTTTTATGTTTGTAATTATTTTGATAGTATACTTTTTTTCAGAACTGGGAATTGTATTCAGTCCATTGTGCTTGCCAGGGAAGCACTTACTCTACTGAGCTTTCTCCCCATTTCCCCAGCCCCTAATGCAGTATATTCTTTATGGTGAGTGAAAACTACAAGGCTATCTTAATTTTTTTTATTTTCCAGTCATGTGTCAATATCACAATTGTATTTTTTTGATAAGCAGAATAGAATAGAAAGAAAGTTTCTATCCAAGAGAAGGATGGGAAGGGGGTCCCAAGCAGGAGGTCCCTGGAAAGATATCTCTTCCACGGATTTTTAAAATGTAAAACCTTGCAGTGAGGTGGATCTAAGGTGGTAGAGAACATGGGAACTCGCTTAAGTGGGCATGAGGTGGGATAAAACTATGGCCAAGCAAAGAGATTATAGGTAAAATTGATTAAGTCCAGAACCGACTGAAGAAGAGAGTCATTCAGCAAGAGGGCAAGAATACAGGACAAGGTCTCTTCCTTTTGGTGGTTGCCTTAGTGACTCATCTGATATTACAAATGGATCCCATTAAATTTTATTTTATAGCTGGTGTCATGTTTAACTACGGCTGTTCTTTTTAAAGGTGTATTTATTTATTTATTTATTTACTTGTTACAGGGTCTCACTATGCAGCTCCGACTCATAGAGATTCCTCGCCAGTGTGGGGATCACAACTGAGCCACCACACCCAGCTTCAGTTTCCAGTACAGCACAGGTCTGGCACAAGATGCAGTGCTGGGTATTGAACCCAGGTCGTTAAACTTACCAGGCAGGCCTTTAGACCACTAAGCTATCTCCAGGCCCTGGACAAAATCTCAGCAATATGGCTCTAAGAGCAAAGCCAAAAGTAAGACTACAATATTTTAAAGTAGAAAAAAATAGTAAAGGACTACAATGCATTACTTTAAAAAAATCATTTTTATTATTATATGTTCAATTACATTGACAATTTTTGAAGCAAAGTAACTAGAATATAGCTAGAACATGAAATAGAAAGTATTTACTTTCTATCAGCAGAATACATTGTACACACATCCTACTAAAATGTGTAAATTAATAAATTTTTCATCAATAAAACTTTTTATAATGGTTATACAGTTATGAGTCAAACAACATAGAGGTATAGAATTATACAGATATATTTGTATTTATGTGTATTTTTCAACTATAATAATTTTACTATTATTAATGCTCTATCATTAAAAGTAATCTGATAGGAAATCCATATTGTTTTACTCCTCATGGGTGCATCATATGACAGAATGATTATCATCATGGAGTTATGAGTGGTAGTTTAAAATAACATGTGTTAACCATTCTTGCATAAAAAGTGAACACAGTATAAATGCATTCTCATTGTATGTGTGTGTGTGTGTGTGTCTTTCTTTGTTTTCACAGTATCAACTTCGATTGAGCTTTTGCTCCAAACATTAGGAACACATTCAGAAGTAAAAAACCTAAAGAAAAAGCACTCAGACTCAGCTTCCTTTAATGAAGGTAGTTTCATTGTGTGCTTGTATTAGTTCATTCCTGGAAGCAAGCGTTTGCTGTGTTCAAATAATGCGCTATCATTGAAGGACAATTTTTATTCTTACTGTGAGCCCGATGGACAATGTACTAAATTAGTGCTCGTTTCACTGGCAAAATCAAACACTATTTTTTTTTTTTTTTTAGTTTTTAAAGAGAGTTCAAAGTAGTATTACAACAAAAATAATAGATGATACCGAATTTCACTAAACAAGTATTATGAATTTCACAGCATTTGTTGTTGCATAATGTTGTCTTCAAATTAGTGGTTGAGATCACCAGCTATATGTGTGTAAAATTAAAAGAACAGTTAAAAAATGTAGGAAATTAAGAAGAGAGTAAAAGGAAAAATAATTGAAAATTGAAGACAGACAAATGTCTTCTTCTCTGACCAATGCCACTTAACTTACCAAGAACAGATACTTCCATCCAGCTTTGAGGAATAACTTCACCAAGCAATCCCCATTTTATGTCCTGTGACGTTTCCTCCTACACCATTGCATGTCTGAGAATGAAACTTGGACTGTGAACTTTTAAGAATTTATAGCGTAGTATGACCACTTTTTTTTTTTTTTTTTTTTTTTTTGAGATAGGATCTTGCTATGCAGTTCAGGCTGGCCTTGCACTCACTTTTGTAGCCCAGGCTGGTCTGCAACTGTCACTGATAGTCCTGCCTCAGCCTCTCAAGTGCTGGGATTATAGGCACACACCACCACACCCACAAAGTATGACTGCTTTCTACAGGACTAAAGTAAGTATGAATTAAAATAAGAGATTCGACTGTTAATTATGCTCATCAGTTTGGCTAAATTAAGAAATGCCTAGCAGATTAGTAAAAGAAAAATGTTTTGTGGCAGAGGGCTAGGGAAATAGCTCAATAGATTAATCACCTGCCTGGCAAGCACAAGGTCATGAGTTTAATTCCTGGTAACAAACAAACACACATATATAGAAAGGAGCTCTATGGTGAGGTTTCCAATATAATGGGCATAGGGCAGCAAGCTGAAGATAAGACACACCTGATTTTTAACTGTGCTATGCCATAAGCCTGTGGACTGAGCAGAAAGAAAGGAGAAGAGTCACCCTGCATTTGAAAAGCTCCATTTTACTTTAGCACCTGTGTCTCTTGCTGTTACTAACACCTGTGGACATCAGATTTCAGCTTCCTCAGCCTTTCAATACAGAGTTAGGTATTTGCAAAGGAAGATCCAGGAGCAGGTCTAGAGTTACAAATCAAATCACTTTTGCTCTAAAGTTTCAGTGACTTGGACTAAAAAGCTGCTGGATTTTCCGTTTCTCCATCATGCATATTGTCAGAATAGATCACTTTGTCTCTCATTTTATAAGCTGTGTGTGTATAAACCTATAATAATACATGTATAAACATGCAGAATATTATATAGAATTAATATCTAGTGGTTCTTTTCTTCTAGAGAACCCTAACAAATAGGACACTTTGGAAATTGAGATATTGTGATTATTCTGAGACAATATCTTCTCCAAACCTGAAATTTCTAACTTAATAAGTAATTTTACAGTATCTTAAGATTCAGAAAAATAAAAACACTAAACAGAGAGACATGAGGTTAGCCAGAAAGATGTAAGTCTTAAGGCTTCTAATGTGAAAAGATTAAATAAAACGATAGTTGATTGAAGCAAAATTAAAGTGGGATCCAGTAGTGGCTATTCTTTTAACAATTCTCTCTTGCAATTTGCAGAATGCAAACTTCATCTGGAAGATAATACACTTTAAGCCTTTCACGACTGAAGTGAAAGAGAAATACAAGCTAGCAGATGAGCTGTAAATAATGAAAGCAAGAGTGATATCTAACATAATTTTGGTCCTTGACTTTGCTACAATCATGATTTTTTTTTTGCTCAGCAGTCACTGTATTCAAGACTACTTCAGATTTTTTCTTAATGAAATAGAACATTTATGGCAGTCCCCGGTTGAATATTATTTTATGAATTTGTATAATCAATGTATATCATGATGCATATTGTTTAAAGTCCTGTGATAGGAACCTAGTGCCTTGACAGTAAGCTTTGTCACTAGACTTTTCATTTTCATGTGAGGCAGGGTCTCACCATATTGTGCAGGGGGAAATTCCAACTTGTGATCCTTCGGCCTCAGTTTCTCAGTGTGCTGGGCATATAGGCATGCAGCACCATGACTGCAGTGATATGGTTCTGATAAAAAAGTCTGCATTTTAAAATAAAGATGACTGCACTTTTAAGTAAAGATATTTGAATATAGTGAAGGCTTAGTTTAAAGATATGTGTGACTCCCACTTTACTTCCAACTCAAAAAGACAGCTTATTTACTTTTCTGTACTCTACTAAGAAAACAGCTGTCATATCTGAAAAAAATCATGGCCTTCCCAGACAGGCCTCAAATTGAGAGTTGCAAAAGTGCCATTAGGCATGTGATACTCACATGTAATTTCTTATTCTCTGTAATTACCTAGTAGGTTAGAGTTGAAATAACTTTTAGAAAAAGAACATTGTATTTGAAAGTCATATCAGGTTAAATTAACTTAAATAATAGAAAAACCTTTACCCTTGCTTTTGCTTTTCAAAGATGGTAACAAAAAATATATTTTCTTTTTGAACCTTTGCTGTTACACAGACATTGAAAGAAAGCATTCAAATTGAGTCTCCCCAGTACACTTTTGGCATAAGAAGATCCAGGGATATCTTGTATATGCATTTATATTATTTACTGTATCCCTAAATTTATGAAAAGATCAAGTGAACTGGTAGTAATATGCAGTTTTGCAGAAGTGCTTTCTGGCAATGAATAATAATGTTGCTTGAAAAATCAAACTGAAGGAATACTGTTTATCTGAAAATCAAAATGCATATAAGGATAGAAGTACAGATGAAAATTAATCAGTAGTAACATTAACACACCACCTCAAAAATTAACATATAGTCTGAAATTGTTATTTTTATATTAGAAATTTATTTGTATGAATTATGTTATAACAAAACAAATAACTCAGCATTAGTAACATACTGCAACAATGACTCAATATATATATATATATATATATATAATTGCTTTTCAAATATAAAACAAATTATACACGGTTTCAAATTATGGTAAAATGTATAAAATTATATTATGAATTTTACTTAGTTGATTGCTCTTCATAGAAGTATTTTATTATCTTTCACCTAATGTGGGAAACCATCACCAAAATTTGATATATTTTTGAATGAGCATAATTTCAACAAGAGCCGTTTGGTGAATTTTTATACACTGTCCACATAATAGACATTGTAAAGTTTACATTTTCTTTACTAATATTTTACCTCTACTTTGAAAATCCTACAAAATGTATAAGCAGAACATACTACACTTTTAGATTTTTCTTTTTTGTCATAAAGATTTAACATGGATAATTGTTGTTACCAACGTAATATTTCTTGTAAGGTAGGGGAACTATGTATGCCCTACAACTAGCTATTAAAATAGTTGCATTTTCAGTCAGCATTGCCAGTGATAACACAGTGCCAATAGCCTCAGTGACATAGACATTTCTGAACTTTGTAATCTGTGAGACTGTATATAAAAATTTGGTGCTGGGGATGAACCCAGAGTTTTGGCCCTAAGATACTTCCCCAGACTTTATTTATCATTTCGAGACATTATCTTATTAATCTGCGAATTTTCCAAGATTAGGTTCAAATTAGCAATTCTCCTGCGTCAGCCTATCATAGAACTGGGATTATAGATATGAATAACCATATCCATGTAAAAATATCTTTTATTGTTTTTTGTCTGTTTTTTTTTTTTTTAAGAAATAACAGGGTTTTAACCATCTTCGAATTTCTTGAACACATAACAATTGGTTGTTGCAAGGTATATGGAGCCAGTACCATTACAAAGTGGTAAAAGAACATCCATTTACTTGCATAAATGATTTATTTTTGGTGGAAAACTCAGGTTCTTCTTCTAGTCATCAAACTACAGTCAGTGACAACTTAGATTTGTATATGATTCCATCATATTACAGTAGCCCAGTGTCTACTGAAATTTTTGTGGCTCATCACTTTGAAATGTTACATTACTTCAATGACAATCCAGTATCATATGTTTGTGAAAAGTTATGTTTTTGTTTTATAGAATCATTCTTTTATCATTTTGCTTATTATTAGTCTCTGCAGATTTAAGTTTCAGAAAACATCATCAGTGGTCAGGCAAACTATTTAAAATGGAATTATAATTTAGCTGTAATTTTTAAATATTAATAGGAAGAAAACTACTGACTTTTCCTATAATCAAATACTCTTCCGTGCACCATAAAATAGTGTATACTGCACTCTTTGTTCTGTTCACCCACCTGTTTGATAGCAGATACATACACAGTGTCCTCTACTTAGTGTGTATTCTTTTCTACTGGGGAAAACAATTATTGCTAGTTTATTTGAAGGAAGGTACGTTTTCTTCCATTTAAACTATTTTGTCTCACTTTGGATTAAACCAACTTCATTAAGTGCTCCCTAAGTCATATCTGTCAGTTTCAGATTATTACCAAGACAAACTTGTGCCACAGTCAGAATGTGGAAGAGGCCATGGGTGGTAGCGCAATGTTGCAAGCCCAGCACTCAGACAGCTGAGCCGGGTGGGCCATTTTGCAATCAAGATGAGCATGAGCTCCAAACAGAGTCAGTCAAGGCCATCTTGATGAACAGTGAAACTGCCTGAAAACGTTAATAATAATAGTAATAATAACAACAATAATAATGCTGTGAATAAGATTTCTGCCCAGCTCTTATGTTGTGCATTTAGAACTTTATTTTATTTTGTGTTTTCCTTTCTCTCTTCCTCAGTTTGGATTTTATTCTACATGAACAGGAGGGATGATTTGTTTCAGGGTGGCAGTTTTCTATCTACTATCACTAAAAACATGAAGGTGGTTAACTAGGCATTTGTATCCTTCCTTCATTTTCTTTATTATGCTTGCTTTCTGTCTTTAAAAGTTGAAGTATTTTTCTGTAATTTTCCTTGCTATCCTTTTTGGCTTGAATGCTTATTTCAATCTATATCCACAAATGGCTGAAAGTGGTTTTCTACTATATTTGTATATAATTATTTGTTATCTATCTTTTAGCATTGTGTTTTTTGTTTGTTTGCTTTTTGTTTTTGTTTTGTGGGACCAGGGTTTGAACTCATAACCTTGCACTTGCCAGGCAGGCACTTGTGCCATGGAGCTATCTCCCCAGCCCCTAAGCTGAGTTTTATATAGTACATGTAAGGATGCTTTTAATATGATGGTCACTATTCAAAGTTTCTTTATTATCGTTTGTGAAATTTTGTATATTTAGTGTATCTAATTAACTTTATAGTTTATATCATCTTTATTCTTTAGTTTCCTACTTTGCTCTTTCTTCTGTTAAATTTATACAGATTTTCTTTGTTCAAATCTTCATGGTCTTGATTCTCAGCAATGAAGAGTCTTCCTCTGAAATGGTATTGTTCCACAAGACAGCACCTTTCCAAGGGGCCGGCTCATCTTACCTCACTGAAGGCTCTAGCTGTGAAAACCAAAGATCCATTCCAGCAGCTGCAATCCCTAGGCTCCTGAAAATGCTCAGATCCTTTGGCAAAATTAATTTAAATAAATAATACCCTCTTCTCTTATGTTTTCTTTGCTGATTAAATTTACATAAATGAAAAAGCACTCTATATTTTGTGTCAATGTATAAAATCAATTTAATTGAGGGAGGGTCTCCAAATTGCTGTTTCTCTTTCCATTGATTTTGGCCAATTTAAAAACTCTTATTTAAGGGCCAGACAAGTAGCTCAGCAGATTAAAGCACCTGCTAGCAGGCCCAGAGGGAGTTCAATCCCAGGCCTGCTGTGTGGGGCCCACTCCCAGGGCATGCCAAGAAGGCAACTGAGATTGGCCCTGGTGATGCGTGCCTATACTCTTAGCTCTTGGAAGAGTGTAAACAGGTGGATCACTAAAAGTGCGATCAAGTAGTAAGACCTGTAACACCCTGTAAATCCTTCCCTGTAGCACAAAAAAATAATAAGTAAAATAATAATAATAATAATAAAATAAAAACTCATTTAATTTTTTCACACCCGGGAATAACTTAGCAATCATCAATTTTGTTTTAGTAATTATTTATTTGTTATTTATTTTTGCTGTGTTACTTTGAATATAAAGCAGGTCTCTCACAGACTTACAGATGAGGCACATTCATACTCATCATCATCATCATCATCATCATCATCATCATCATCACCATCATCGTCATCATCATCATCATCACCATCATCATCGTCCTCTAAGTTGCTAAGTTGGCCAGGCTAGATTAAAAGGCCGATTCTGCCTGCTTCAGTTGTTCAGTGCTGTGATAACTGGTGTGTTTTGTGCTTAATTTCTAAAATTTGTAAACTTTTTAAAAAATTAATATTTATCTATTTAAATATTTATATTGTTTTAAAAATTATTAACAAAGTTTACATGTGATACTTTTTATTACTTTAATATTTTACAATTTATACTTTAATAATTTATAATTTATGTTTTATCTTACTAAAAAGTTTGATTTTTTAATCATTTTAATAATTCTTCAAAATACTTCTATCATTCTATACTTTATTAGCATTTCCTCAATATTTTATAGCTTTGGTACATAATTATTTGAGAATTCTTGTCCACTACACCCAACATATATAGCAGTTTCCTCTATTATTAGCACTGTAAATTTATATTAACACATTAGAATTGGTGAGCCAATATCAAATCAAAATTCTTGAGATTTTTATTTTTTTATTTTGTATAAAATAAAGCATGTATTATGTTCATAATTTTCACACAATTGATGACATAGAGAGCAGTAAAGATGGTCATTCATGTCACACATACAAACATCAAAAAGTCTCACTGAATTAAAAAACAAAATGAAGGATCAAGAATAGTGGTCTGAAAACTACTCATAGAAATTTAGGATTTAACAAATAGCATGAAGCATGAAATTTCAGGCCACAGCAGCGCTGACAGAAGAATAACAAATACAAGAGCACATAGTTACATAGTTACACATTAACAACACAGAAAGATACATAACCAAAATCCAAGCCTGAATGTCAATACAAAATAAAAAACAAAACAAAACAAAAAAAATCATAGTCAGGAAACAGATTAGAGGCCAAATGAAGATGTATCAATTAAATACCTATTTGAAAGAACTATATAGAATGCAACACAAAACGTGATATTTACCAGTAAGATTTCTTAGTTTTGTTGTATACTTTTCTAGAATGAGAAAAGAATTTATCATTTAACAATGGAAATGTGACTCAAATGACTTTTTCTTTAAAATGATTCCATAACTTGAGAACAATGTACACACATTTATAGATATATTCTAAAACTGAAATGTATAGTAGCAAATACCTTTTTTTTTTAGTATATGATTTCTCTAATTTCCCCAATTCAAATTAATAAGGACTCTTGTAGTATCTGCACTGAATTCTAATCTTGAAGAAAATTTATTTCCAAGGCAAGAAGCCATAAAGCCAGGATGAAACGTTATTTATGATTCATGAAAATGGTTGTGTTCCTGAGGCACAAATAATAGAGCTATTGAAACTGCCAGCTGGACAAAACTATGAAGATAAACCAATCAATTGACAGATGAAGTGTTGTGCAGCATATTGTTGGATTTTGCTTTCTATTCCACTCTGCCGGTGTATTTCCTTTAATTCATGAACTGAGTCTGTTTACATTGATGGCTATAATTAAGATATGCTGACTTATGTTTGACATGTTATTAACCTGATGTCGTATACCTTTTTCCTCTGTGTTTAATTGTTTTGTCCTATACAGTGAATTCTTACCATTCTCATTCAAGAAATTTGGGTCATTTTGGTCCCTCTCCAGAATATCTTTTAGTAGTCTGGGTAGGCTTGGCTTTGTCATCATGAAATTCGTTAGTTGTTCTTTGTCCTGGAAGTATCACACTTCTCCTTTAAACTTGAAGGAGAGTTTTACAGAGTACATCAGTCTGGGTTGGAATTTCTTTATTTTTTGCCAGACTTGCAGTTCTTTGCTCCATTCTCTTCTTAACTTGATGGTTTATGAAGAGAAATCTGCCATTATTCTGATGGATTCTCCTTAGGAATTAAGATAATCAAAGAAGTAAAAATTCTATTCAATGAAAACTATAGTACTCTGAAAAAAAAAAGAGATCCTAGAAGGTTTCAGAAAATGGACAGTTATTTGCTGCTCCTGGATAGGAAGAACCAACATTGTGAAGATGGGCATACTCCCTACACTGTTATACACATTTAATGCAATTGTTATCCAAATACCATCAAAATACCTCACAGACCTGGAGAAACCATTCCTAAAATTTATTTGGAACCAAAAAGACCGAGAATTGCAACGACAATTCTGGACAACAAAGATAAGGCAGGAGGCATAACAATTCCTGACCTAAAGTTATACTACAAAGCTACAGTGATAAAGTCAGCATGGTATTGGCAAAAAAAATAGACCTTAGGATGAGTGGAACAGATTAGAAGATATAGAAGCAAATACAAACATACTCAACCACCTTTCTTTTGACACAGTGGCCAAACATGTTTACTGGAAGAAAGATAGCCTCTTTAACAAATGGTGCTGGAAATACCTGCTCTCTACTTGCCAAAAAACTAAAACTTGACCCAGGATTATCAATATGCACTAAACTAAAGTGCAAATGGATTAAAGATATAAATATTAAAAGAGAAACAAGAAATCTCCTGAAAGAGAAAGTGGGAGGAAATCTTGAAGATATCAGGGTAGGCAAAGTGTTCATGGACACCATTCAAAATGGATATTTTACACTTGAAAGAGTCAAAAACTGGGACCTCCTCAGGTTGAGAAGTTTTTACACATCAAAAAACATTGCCAACAGAGTGAAAATAAAACCCACAAACTTGGAGAAAATTTTACCTAATAGGTATTCATACAAAAGGTTTTACTTGAAATATATTTATTTTCTCTAGCAGCTTTCCTGAACTTCTGGGGTCTTGATTATTGTATTTCTGGGTGTGGTTTTAATTGTGTTGATGTTATTTGGAGTTCTATATGCTTTGGCTATCTGAATTTCAGATTGTTCCCCCATAATTGGGAAGGTTTCTGCTATTACTTCCGCCTATATTCCTTTTATATCACTTATATTGGCTCCTTCTTTCTCATTGATGTGTTTTATGTTCATTTTGCATCATCTTGCAGATGTTCAATTATTTTTTTTCCTGCAGTCTATTATTTTAAGAGATCTTTTCTTATCTTTTGACTAGCTGCAGTGTTGTCTTCAAGGTCTGAAAGTCTATTTTCACTTTCACTGAAATAGTTTTGCCAGCTTGTAATTGATGTTTTGATTTCCTGTGTATTTTTTTCTTTGTTTTTGTTGTTCTGTTTTGTTTTCATTTCAGGGTCTACAAGGACTATAGGACTTCACTGTGTAGACAGGACTCGTAGTGTTCCACCTGTGTTCTGCCTTTCAAGAGCTGGAATCACAGGTGCATGCCACCACTCCCAGTCTCATTCACCCTCTCAGTCTGCCTCAGGGGGGAGTCCAGCTTAAGCAGGTGCTTTAATCTGCTGAGCTACTTGTCTAGCACTTCCTGTACATCTCTTTGTGTCTGCTATTTGCATTCTATTTCTTCCCTATATTGCTCACTCAAGGACTTCATCATTTTCTATTCTCCTCTGTTTTTTAACGGAATCTTCTGCAGAAGCACTTAATACTTCTTTCATTATATTTTTATTTCTTTTTTTACTTCAGAAATTATTTCTGATCTGACATCCTCTATATATTTCTGCAGTTGTTTCTTTATTTCAGATGCTATTATTTTAGAGATTTCAGGTGTATGATTTCCAAATTTTTTTTTATGCTATTGTCTCCTATATTTGTTCTGGGGGCACTCAGGACCTGAGAATGCATTTCACTCACTTCTCTTTGTCATTTTGTATAACACTGTCTTCTGACCTTCGGTGTAGAGTTTTGGTGTACCAGGGCTGGATATACCAAGTTCAAACTCACCCAGGTGGATGTGGCTTGGGTCTGGATGCTCTGCTTCACTTGATTGCTGCTGCAGCTCTTGGAAATGAACCCACTGTGCCATTCTGGCAAGATCCTCTGCTCCTGGATCACCTGGGTGGGTCCTGCCTCTAGCCTTTCCAGGGAGTTCTTCCACAGAGTTCCACACTGGGCCCCTTAGGTGGAGGAAGTTTCACAGAAACATGCATAGTATGGACACTGGCTGGAAGGACAATCTGGCAGTTCCCAGATTGCCACACTCCCATGATAGGTCTAGTCCTGGCTGGAATGAGGATCCAGTGGGCCCTCGGCTGCCTTACTCACACACTGGGCCTAGGCACTGGCTGAAATCCAAGATAATTTTCCATCAATACCCATGTTTTATATAATTCCTTAGTTTTTTAACCAATTGTACCTTATCTGCCTATATTATCCTATAATCTTCCACATGATATTTAAGTCATTACTTGCAATATATTTTTAAAGTATTCCTTGTTTTGACAATTTTGACACATCTTTGGAAGATCATTGGACAAAGATGGTCCAATGATCACACGGTTAAATGTCCCAGAATTTGTAGATTTTTGATGTTTGTGTAATGGTTATGCTGTACAAGTTTGGAAAAGGATGACCACAAATGCAAATAGTCACTTTAATCACCTCATATCATGTACCCATATTTTCAACATAACTTGTAGTCATCTGCACTGACTCAATCTGACAGAAGAATGCTTCCCATATTTTCCCCACTGCAAATTTACTCCTGTATTTGCTTCCCCGTTTTCTTTCTTTGTTTCTTTCTTTGTTTCTTTCTTTGTTTCTTTCTTTCTCTCTCTCTCTCTCTCCCTCTCTCTCTCTCTCTCTTTCTTTCTTTCTTTCTTTCTTTCTTTCTTTCTTTCTTTCTTTCTTTCTTTCTTTCTTTCTTTCGGACCAGGGATTGAACTCAGGTCCTTGCGTTTGCCAGGCAAGTGCTTATTCTACTGAGCTTTATCTCTAGCCCTTGCTTCCCCCTTTTTCTTATTGGATTCTTAGAATCCATATTTTAAAAAGTGGTCCTATAAACTATTTTATTCTTGGCATTGAAATTACATTAATTATTTTGATTCTTCTAAAGATGACATCAGTATCTTTCTTCCATTTATTAAATTTCTCATTCCATCATTTTATTATGTCAGTATAATTAATCACCTATGCTTTATATTTGGTGTTTCTACACAACATAGAAATACTTAACTTATTGCTGAAGTTAATCTAATTTTACCTATTGGTACCTCTTTCATTTGGTTTTTGTGTTCCCTTAACTCTTTGTTACTCTATTTATATGTGTGAGTGAGGGTGGTGCAGAAAGAGAGCCTAGACAAAGTGACAAAGAGACTAAGACTAAGAAAGATCTCTTTACCTTTTGTATTTTAGTGTCTGCCTTTAACTTATACTACTGGTTCATGTTATCAAGTTTCTTCCCCGCTCTTGAGATTCTTTGCAGAAAATATTGTTAAATACCATTTAAGACCAATATGTGAATTTGTTACTATGAAGAATGTAATTGTTTTTCACCACAAGACTTAACAGAGTAAGAATCTATTTATATATAATAACACTTTGGACACACATAAATATAAACTTTCCAGTTAGACTGTTAACTAAATTGTATATTCTGTACCACCTACTTTATAAATATGTTTTCAGTTCTGCCCATTTATTTGCATTTTTGTTGTAAATTACTGTAGCATTTGACAAATCCAAAGAGGCATCTATCTGCTATTAGAGTGCATTGTGAAGCACTTTAATGTTTCATAATTAGTGAGCTGGGGATGTAGCTGAGTGCCATAGTGCCTGCTTAGCAAGCATGAAGCTTGACACTAAATTTTCGGTTTCAAATTTTTAAAAAATCAGGGAGTTGCTCATTTATTCTCAAATATTAATAATGTATTAATTTCCTTTTATTTAAAAACCTTCATTTTGAGGGAGAATTATGTTTCAGTATCAATTTCTAAACACCAGTGTGATCTTGTGCTTTGCTATTATTGTTTTCATGATTTTTCTTTTTTTTTTTGCCTTTTTGGCACAGGGTCTCACTGTACAGTTGAGGCTGGCCTTGAGCTCACTTTTGTAGCCCAGGCTGGTCTCGAACTTGCACCGATCCGCCTGCCTCAGCTTCCCGAGTGCTGGGATTACAGGCGTATGCCACCATGCCCGGCTAGTGTTCTCATGATTTTGTGCTTCAGAAAATGCAATTTCTCTCTTTACTCTTTTACAGTATTTGTTTATTCCTTACTATATTATCATAAAGCCATTATTTTTATTCAAAATAACAAAATATGTATTCAGTACCAAATACCTGCCAGATTCTTTCAAAATTATCAGCTATAACTTATAGCTATATCATATATCTCAGTTAGTTCTATCTAGAACACATACATTTTTACTGAAGGAAAAAGAAGAATGGATGAGTAGTATTTGTACAATGTCATTCAGGGACACATTTTATGAGAAAAGAAAATAGCAAATGATATTAGATTTTGGGAAATCTTTGAATGTAGTATTTAATGTAATATTACTCATAGTCATACCAACATCATCATTAGAAGAATCAAGAAGAATAAATATTCTTAGACAAATCCATATTGAGAAGGTTTAATAAGCCACAAGGACAAGTCTACTGAAGTAGAGTTAAACACAGTGTGAAATGAGGTAAGACTAGGAGAGGCCCAGAGACTTAGTTCTCTTTGGAAAAATTTTTGTTTTCAGTGGAATTTCTAAATTTTGTTGTTTCTGTTATTTTGAAGCCTACTGAACTTCCTTATTCATTATTTTGATTCCTTTGCCAAGCACTTTGTAAATCTCCATTTTTAAAAAATATTAGTTACTAGGGAGAGAATTATTGTATACTTTTCATGGTATCAAGTTTTTTTTAGTTTTTACATCCCTTGAAATCTCACAGAGATGTTTTGCTTTTGAATAGCAGTGACCTCTTCTAGCTCTTAACTATTGGCTTTGGGACAGAAATTCCCTATCATGGAATTCCAGCACTCAGTAGGCTGTGGCAGGAGGATGATTGTGAGTTTAGGCCAACCTGAGCAACAATGCAAGCTCAAGGCCAGCCTGAATTGCAGAGCAAGACCATGTCTCAAAAGGTAATAAGCAAAAAAAGCAATGAAGAAAGAAAAGAAGGAAAGACAGGAAGAGAAAAAGAAAAAGAAAAAAGAAAGGAAAGGAAAAGAAAGAAAGAAAGAAACCAACAAACTCACTAGTAGTCAAAATAAGAATTCTACAACTCTAATGTTTTCTGTGAATTCACACAATCCACACCTCTTGCTCTTTAGTGAGGGTGAGTTGTACAGAAAATAGGAGTTGTTCTAAATACATGCCTTCAATGGATGCAGCAAAGCCTGGCTAGAGATGATATCCTCTCAATGTTCCTGCTGAATCATGGCCAGCAGGGCTGCAAGCTGTGCACCTTCTCCTGAGCCTAGAGTCAGTCTGTCTGTCTGGGTGCATATGAGCTATTTGTAAAAACTTGGACTCTGTCTAGAAGGGTATATGTAGAGAATTCCATGGGAAGTAGAGAAACATGAATACTAGTGGACTAGGGGAGCCATGGATTGTGTGAGGTTCTGCAGTTATTTCCTTATTTCCTGTCTTTCCTTCAGCATTTTGCCTAGGAAATGATAATTAATTTTCCCTTTAGTTCAGGCTCCCATGATCCCCACTGTTTTCATGGAGCATCCTTGACTGAGTATAATGAGGCAGCTCCTGACTGTGCACACGAATGGGACACTGCTGAATAAAACACTTCTCATTGAAAGAGCTGAGAACTCATTTTCTAACATTGAATTTTTAAGTGAACGAATTGTTATTTTGTGTTTTCAGTGTGCTCATTATATGTTTTGTAAAAGACTTCAATCAGGTAAAATGTGTGGTTAATTACAACTTGATTCTAAATTATTCAATGGCTTTTCATGCAATTCAAGCAAATTATGCTGGCCATGTACTCTAAAACAATGCTGTGGGCTTTCCAATTATGTGTTATATGACGTTTGGGATATAGACATATTACTTAGCATGGAAGGATGTTATTGGTTGTTATCTATCTATTCAGTTGTTTTACTCAAATGAGAAATGAGATAATTTCCAAAAACTGTATGTCATAATATCAATAACTTTAAAAAATTAATTTACTCTTAATTATTAAATAAGTATTAAATATATGCAATATATTTAATTAAATAAGTGTTACAATAAGTATTAAAGTATTAAATAAGCATTTAAATAAGTATTAAAATACTTAAGTATTTTAATAAGTATTAAAATAAGTATTAAAAATCTACCTTAAGGGAAATTGTGCGTTAATATTGCATACTTCTTCTAAGTATTAATAAATTGACAGTGACAGAGAGACACCTGGCAACATGCCAAATGCTTCTTGTAATTCAACTCAGACTATAGATCAGGTAGACTCTGAAGGTGTGAGGAAAATGTTTATGCTGGGACTCCAAATCTCTATGGCATTTAATAATTAATCAGTGTTGACAAAATAGGTGTCATAAAACTGAAAAAAAATCCAAATATCTTTTGTTCAAATCCCAGTCCTATTAAATCTTTCAGACAGAACTTCCTTTGTGGAAAATTTATAAATCCCATGTTACCTTTTAAGACAGTAGGTGTCCCTTATATGAGTCATAACTCTTGCATAATTGGGTGCTCCAGGACTCTTTCCAGATTTTCTACAAGCATAACTTTTCAAGAATACATCTGCCATAGTTTCAAAAGAAAATCCTGAAACAATTAACCAAGAAAATGTAATCATTTGATTTACAGAATCTATCACATGAAATATGTATTATTTGTATGTACATATGTAGGTCAGAGGAGGGATATAACATGTATACCACTTTGCATTTTTGTTTAATTTTAAAAATAAAGAGCATAGGATAATTTCATGTCTTCCTAATTTATTTTTGTGAATGTATTCATGGTGACAAAGGAAATTCTTTTTTATATATATATATATATTTTATTTATTTTTTTTTTCTTGTTTCAGAACCTTTGTTTGTTTATTCACTCATTTTTATGGCCGGCTCAGCCCGTCCGGAGGGCGGGGCTGGCGCAGCATGTGGTGCCCGGGATCGAACTGCGGTCCCTGAAGCCGCCCAAGCTTTCCCAAGCAGGTGTTTTAGACCACTGAGCTATCCCGCCGGCCCAGGAAATTCTAAATGTAAACTTCTTACAGCATAAATTTACAGTTCATTTTTAAATTTAATTATGTATTACAGATTCTTACTACATAGCTAAGCCTTATAGTGATCCTCCTTCTGTCTCAGCCTCGCCAGTGCCGAGATTACAGGTGTGCACCACCAGGCCCTGTTTTGGTGGTCAGCATGGTGCGCCTAGTGCTCTGGGACTGGCAAGGCATGCAGTACTGGGAATTAAACTCCAGCCCTTATGCTTGCCACGCAGGTGCTTAGACTGCCAAGATATCTCTCCGGCCCCTCCAGCTCTTAGTATAGGCAAAATAACCACTTCTTAAAATTTAAATACAATTAAATCTATACTGTGAACTCCAAACAGGTTTTATAGAAAAAGACAAGAGCAACTTTTGCTGTTTACTAGTATGACCCCATCACTTTCAGACTGTTTTTTCGACTGATTGTGGTCTTACATTTTTCCACTTTCATGAAACACACAAAAAATCATTTTTCTGAGATACTGTTTAGAGATTTATACGCCGTTAACTTCAAGTACATTTTAGAAAATCGTTAATTTTTAATTCATCACTCATTGACATATGTGCATTTCGTTTTGTTTATTGCATTCTTGTGGCACACCCGAGAAATCCATGAATTTTGAACTTAGAAAAAGAAACTGGGAAACTAATAGTTATGAAATAAAAAGACAATAACAAGCTAAGAAGAGTCCAATGGAAGTGAGCACCTTTACAATAGTCTTAGGTGTAAGGTGCGCAAGGCACCTTCATTGAGATGTAAACCAGAATGCACAGAACAACATATAGATATAAAAATGAGGAGAGATATTCTTGTAAGATGTTCATCTAGTAGAGAAACTGGAATGGAAGCACAGTATAGAAGAGCCACCAGTACATAAAGGGATATAACATGGAAAGCATTTGAGATGCCCACTTAAAATACACTGTTCCTTACTCCAAGGCAATGGAGTGTAGTGTTTCTATAAGGAGATCTTACGGTCAATTTTTTTTTCCGACTATTCCTTTTGCTCATTTAGTATGGTTTATAAAGGGGTCAAAATTAATAGAGAAAGCAATTGGTAGAGCAGAGCAAAAAACATAAATGGGAAAAATGAGAGCTGGGTACATTTAGGAATCAAACAGAGAAAAGGATACTAATGGGACACTTACATATTGAAAAAGCTCCATGTCCAACAAATTTAACATGTAGCCTATCCAAATAAGAATATCTAACATGAAGTATCCCTTAAAGAATAATCCTTGGCTAATGCTATGGAAGGCCAGAGGCTATATAGCGATCATTAGCTGATATACTTTGGACAAAATATGAGGAGAATCTGTTCATTGCCATTACAAAAAGATCTGAGAGGTTGATAAAAGTCACAAATGAAAATATTAGTAATGAAGAGGAACTTAACATTTCGCAAAAGTGAAATAAAATGTGTAATAGCAGGGCTTGGTTTGGGAAACCCTCCCTAACTCACATGCATGCATTTAAGCACACATAGAAAAGACTAATCAAATGTATATGCCTGTGAAATTTTTTAAAAAGATAATATTCTCATTGAAGCTGTCTTTCATAGGAAAGATTTCATTTTGATGTCTAATAAATTAGTTGTGTGGATAGCCAGACAAAGTAAACTCCAGTTCAATCCAAAAATTTAATCATGAAAGTTAACTGCAGTTATTTATGGTTTCCTTGAAGACACAGTGACTTCAGCTCTTTGTGAGCCTAATATGTATATCTCTGGGTAGAAAGAGTTACACTTCACTGGAATCCCAATCTTCAAACGCAGGGCTGCCTCATTTCCCTTATTATACTTCTCTGGTTAAGTCTTCCCAGGGGAGGCAACTTTTTAATAAAGGCTTAAATCTTTGGTTAATATACTACCATCAGTTGGCTGTCAGCTAACAATAACAACTACACAGGTACATTTACACACCTTTGTGAAGTAACAGAGGGTGGAAGAAATAAACGAACAAAACAGAATAAGGGGAAAATCAACAATGTCATAAAAATAATTGGAAAACACTTTGCTTTCAGGATCCTGTGGAGCTAGGCTTAATCAAGACAATAATCCAATGCAAAATAATACAGAAATTTCATTCCCTTGATTGATTTTTCCCTTTTATTGTTATGTTTAAACACAACCTATTATACATACTTTGCCTTGGCTAATCAATACACATTCAAGGGCAATTTAATTAGCTAAATGTATTTTAATCAATAAATTATGTGTTGTCTACGTATCTAAAATTTGTGCTATTTTATCTATCACTTAGGAGATAGGTAGAATTTATGAATCAATACATTCATTGAGAGTAGAATTTGTTTTATAAGACGGAAAATCTAGTGTCTTTAAAACATTTGATAGTCTAATGTAACAAATGGTTCCTAAACTATGAGCAAGTGAATTAGTTTTAAGTACTTAAAAAAGAGATGACCATAACAAAAGTAAATGCTTGCCATACTTTCTACCCAGTAGGTACTTCATTTCACTAAATTTATTGGAATATATTTGCATGCTTAATTCCAATACATTTTTCATTGTTATTGTTTATGACAATCACAGCATTCCCCTAAGGCTTTAGGCTATATGAGAAATATAAGGAAGTCTTTAAAGTCTTCTGTAAGAAATAAGTGCAAGTAGATGGTAATTTCTACCATAGAATTTAAAGCCAGGTATTTAATTCAATGCTTAAAATGTCAACATCTATTGATGCTGATCAGATTTAAGATGTAAGAGTATTTAAAGAAAAGAGAAGAGCAAAGAAAAAATCAAAAGATTAAAAAGGGGATTTTTTTTTTTTTGGTGGGACCTGGGTTCGAACTTACGACCTTGCACTTGCCAGGCAGGCACTTGCGCCACAGAGCTATCTCTCTGGCCCCAAAAAAGGGGATTTTTTTTTTTTTTTTTTTTTGTCTTTTTGAGACAGGGTCTCATTATGCAGTTCAGGCTGGCCTTGAGCTCACTTTTGTAGCCCAGGCTGGTCTCGAACTCGCACCGATCCTCCTGGCTCAGCCTCCCGAGTGCTGGGATTACAGGCGTGCGCCACCACGCCCGGCAAAAGGGGATTTTAATAATTAAGATTCAAGTTTCAGTCAAAGAAAGAAAAGAGAATAATAATGCTTAAGAAAAACAAAGCACATTGTAAAATGCAAGTGTTTTGATCGATTTGTAAAAATTGTGCCAAACATCTTCAGATAGCCACATTTTAGTATTACCTATTTTGGCAGTCAGAGTTTGCAAATGAATAGATTTAATACAGGACTCATAACTTATAGGATTATTTTATTTTAACAATTTTATATATTTAGTACAATCACTACACAGCTCAGACTTGTAGTGGTTCTCCTGTTTTCAGCCTCCCAGTCCTGGGATTATAAGCACGTGTCATCACACCCAGACTTAGTGGCCAGCTGAGTGCACCTGCCAACATAGTACACTGGGGATCGAACCCCAGTTGTTATGATTTGCTAAGCAGGTGCTTAGTCCACTGAGCAATCTCTCCAGCCCCTATTTTGTAAAACTCACATAAAACATCAAAATGCACAAGCTGAGAAGGAAACTGACTACATAATAGAAACCCAAAGAATCCAGCTAAAGGCCTAGATCTAACATCAGTGTGTTGAATGAGTCCAGCTGAAGACCTAGAGCTCACGGCAGTGTCCTCCACAAGTCCAGTTGGCAGCCGAGAGCACACAACAATGTCTCAGGCAAGTCTGTATCAAGCATCTTCAGTGAAAAGGTCTGAAAGTCAGTGGGGATGATAGAAAGTCTCTGCCAGTACAGCGAAGAGTGTTTGCCAGGAGGCTAGGAGATCTGCACTGGAACCAGGAAGTGAAGCTCAAAGAAAAGAGTAGAGCTCCGCTGAAGTGAACCATAGCCATCCTCAGTGACAGCCAAGCCAGGAGCTCCTCTAGGACGAAAATATCTGAGTTCATATTGCGAATTCAGCACGACAAGCTTCTTCAGAAGGAAGAACAACATATCAAAAATCTCCCTCGATTTCTCCTTTTCTGCTGTTGGCAATGATCCTCGATCAGCTTGCACAACCAGCACCACACTGATTCAGTTCACCTCAGTGTGATAAGTTGGGCGTTAATTAATCCACCATAGTTAAACATATATTTATAAAAGTGTACATATAATTTAATTTGTTTAGTCCATTCATTTTACCAAGTTTTTATAGTGGAAGTGCCAAACTTCAAGAGTATTTTTGAATATTTGAAATATACATGAATTTTCAGTCTGTGGAGTTACAGTATTACATTTGCAAAATTTTCTGTGCATTTGTGACAGTGGACTGTGTATAGGATACCGTACTAGTATTCATAATAAAATTCTTGAGGTAATGGTAATATTTTAACTTCTAAAACATATTCACATGTACTTTACTGCTAACAATTGAAATTTACCGTAATATTAAAATTATCTCTAATAAACATTTTATTTTAATTTTCTATAAATTTTAATGGTACTTAGAGATCTTAAAAACACTGTCCATAAAGGTTGATGCTGTGTCAGCCATTCATATATTTACAAATATATTTTATAATTATTTTCTTTTAATTACAAATAAATAATATAATTGCTTAAGTAATCCCTTAATGACCATGCTTGCCTTAGCAGGAGTGAAGGCATAAAGATGGCAATGTAGGCCTAACCTGAAAAATTTAGCTACTGACACACAGAAAAACAAATAAACAAAATAGATAGGGGTGTAGCTCAGTGCTTCCTGAGTTCAATTATATGTACCATGGAAAATAAGTATTCTTCTGAAAAGCAATCATAGCTTATGACAGTGCTTAAAGTTTCCATAGCTATTTAAAAGGAGTATGTGTGATAATACATGCCTATAATTCTAGGTATTTGAAAAGATGAAGGAAAATTATTGCTTGATATTAGACTATAGTGGCAAAATATCTCAAAATATAATAAAAATAGTCTGTAGATACAATTTAGTGTTAGAATACTTAATGGTACACTGGTCTTTATCAGAAAATTTATGTTGCTGAAATGATTTTGGAGTGGACTTTAAGGTTCTGTGAGAAGATAATACTACACTTAAAGGGAGTGTTTCCCTTTTTCAAAGAGTGCTTCTCTATAGTTCTAAGTGATTTCATGAAGTTATATTTTCTTAAACTAGATGCACAATGTAAAGAAAGGCAAAATTGACAAATCTCAATAATTTAGATCAAAAAACTTTTAAGACAGGCAAGAAAATTATCACTTATGTGATATCAATTACCTTGTCATGTAAAAGCAGTTAATGCCCAAATAATTTTCTCGTATCTAGTTGCCTCAGTCTCTCAGTGCTGCTTTGTCAAAATACTGCTGAGTAGGTAATTTATAAATAGTAAAAACAGGTGTGAAGGCTGAACAATATAAGCTGAAAGCGCAGGTTAACTTCTGCTCTGATGAGCAGAGCTCTATCTCCTTTGGAAATGACATTGGTCACCACATTCTTCTGCAGAGGAAAACATGTCTTTTCATGGGAGAGGACAGAAGAGAAAAAAGAAGCCCAGCACATAATCTTTTCCCAATAGATCCCACATCTTAATATCAACAAAAGGGACATTAAGTCCCCTCACATGATTTTGTGGGGACCTTGGCTTTTTAAAAAGTTATGTTCTTTAAAAACTATTGCCATTCTATTTACAGAGGAAGGCTGGGGCTACAAGTCAACTCTTCCAATAAGTTCTTGTAGTGGTTGATGTCATACATGGAGAATACCTAATGCACATAACTTTAGGATTTATTCTAGAATAAAGAGAGAAAAGTTATTAATGTTATAGACATTTAAAGACTGCCAAATTTGTATAAATATTAAGTTTTCTAAAGAAAGTAAATAAGAAATACTATAAAGACATTCTAACACTGCACCAGGGATATACCTAAGCAGTGTAAGCACCCACCTAGTAAGTA
This sequence comes from Myocastor coypus, assembly GCA_004027025.1. Taxonomy (NCBI): domain Eukaryota; kingdom Metazoa; phylum Chordata; class Mammalia; order Rodentia; family Myocastoridae; genus Myocastor; species Myocastor coypus. The sequence continues at coordinate 79,497 of PVJA010002508.1, forward strand.
CAAGGTTCTGATTTTGATCCCTGGTACCCCCCCAAAAAAAGAAAAAAGGAAACCAAAATTAAAGATATGAATGTAAAATTCAAAGCTAATAAATTGTCTACAGTTTACAAATAAAATTCTAAAAGAAAATATTTAAAGTATAATAGAACAATACTTTGAAATAATCCATTATTACTGATTTATGTGGTATTATTCTTTAATCAACTGAGCTGCCTGGCAAGCCTCCATATGTGGTATTATTCTTACCTACAAAAAGAAGGCCATAAATATTATGAGAAAACACATGTTATTTTATGAGGACAACATTAACTATTTAATGTTTTATATTTACTTGGGTTCTAATATATTTCCATTCACAAATTTAAATGAAAATGACAAACATATATATTTTTCTCCAAATGAAGATATACACTGACGTGTTTTTAAGTATGACAAAAAACACAGTGTCCTAAAGTCCAATTATTATGCTTGAGTTTGCTAATTAATTTTTAAATTTTCTCTTATTCCTCTTAACATTTTATATCAATAAAAGCAACTAAAGTCTTGAAGGCCCACTTAACTTATAGTTTTAATAATATAATTAGGATCATGATAATACTAATTTCTGTTTATTAAAAGAAAGTTTGGTGCTAATAGTTTGGACAATTACTTGCTTATATCTTATACTTTGAGTATTGAATTTAAAGATAACATATAGTGTATTAGCCATTGTTATTCTCTTATTATCTTGTTTTGAAATTTTTTTTTACATTTTTACAATAAAATTTATAATAATAATTATAATAATATAGTTATGAACTATTGATTACATAGTGAAGAGGTTTGTAGTATTATTAGTAATAAAATATATTAATTTAATAAGTATAATATATAATAAAGTGCACAAGCAGGCTTGAATACAGTACATTAAAACAACTCTTAGATAATTATAAATATTTCACATACCAGTTATTTAATTATTAAAGAGATGTTTATAAGTAGGAAGATAATAAGACATTTTCTTTTATTATTTAGATGTGTGACAAATTTTTTCCCTTCTCATTTTGTAGCTTAGCAACCAAGATCAATTAATGTATATTCACATATATGTGTGTTTGTGAATATAATTATAAGGTGTATATGCAAACATATATATGTGTAGGTGTATTTTTGCTGAGTATTTCAGTAATGTCTTGTAATTTCTTAAAATATTAACTTTCTTGAAAGTATACAATTCATCTTTTTTCTTCTGGAAATACCAGAAATATATATATATATATATATATATATATATATATATATATATATACACATATATAGTAAGTGGGTAATATATTAACTTAAAAAACAATTACTAAAATAATTATTTTAAGACTAAAATTCAATTACTTAGAAATGAAAAACTATATGGAAAACATTTCATACACAAAGGGAAAAAAGTCATAAAGCTCTTTAGGAAATAAGGAAACATGTGGGATAGTACAACTATTATATTAGCATATGTTTTTTGTATAATATTTAACTAACCAGGCTATGATCACAACCAATAGCTGAAAAGTATGGTCTGCTAATATATTGCTGTGACAGAATTTGTTCCCTCTTATTGAGATTAACTGAATGCATTTATGTGAACCTTCTCCTTTTTATGTTTTCAAGGAGAAAAAGCAGAACAGTACATGTTTAGAAGTATTCTAACTTTCTGACATGTCAAAAGCCTCCATATTTAAATAAAATACAAAAAAACATAAAATATTATTTCATATCCATTCAGATGGCTATAATCAAAATCAAAATAAAATAATGACTTGGTAAGGATGCACAGAAATTAGACTCTTCACATATTACCTGGAAATATAGAGTGTGACACATAGTTTGGTAAATATTTTGGCAGTTCCACAATTGATTAAAGAGTGTTGTCACATTATCTGAAACTTCTACCTCCTAACATTATCTGAAACTTCTACCTCCTAAACATCTACTCATTAGTGATGAATACATATTTTTGTGAAAAAGCTTTTGTACTAATATCCACAGTAACATTATATATAGTCACCCAAATATTGGGAAAAATAAAGCTATATATCAATTGATGAATGTATGAGTAAAATTGTTTCATGAAATAAAATATATTTCAATATGATGAAATGCTAAACATGTATAATTGTTGAAAAAACATCATCTTTCTAAGTGAAAAAAGAGTGACACAAAGAACTATCTATCATATAATTATATTTCCAAGTAATATGAATAATAGATATGTCTATTCAGTGAGAAAGTGAATGAGTTATTTCCTAAAACTGAAAGGTTGTGGAAATTAGAAGATAGGGATAAAGGCTGCAAGGGGCTCTTTAGGAAGCAATTAAATTATATTAAATGGATTTGTCGCAGTAGATACACACATATGCAGTCCACTGAGAGTTCTTTACCTGTATTCTCTAAAAGTGTAAATTGCATACTCTAACACATATATCTTATCATAGGTAATTTGAAAACCCAAGCTAAAACAAATCCGTTTCATTCTACTTTTGCTCTGACCCAGTAGCTATTTAAGTTTAGTTGCAATTCATGTACACAAGATTACTCCTATTTTTGAATTTTGGAAGGTTAAGGTTAATTTCTTATGAAATGCCTCCCCTTTAATAGAAAATCTATACAAATTAGAAATTCCTATACTATGCACATTTGACAAAATCTGACAATTAACTAATTTTCAAAAGGATTATTTCATTTCTCAGAATTATATCAGCTATCAATGTAGTATCACAGAAAATTAAGGAAGTAAATTCTCTACTCCAAAACTGATAATTGCTTAAAGCAAAAAATCAAGAAACTAATTTTACTAGCATTTCATAACCTAGAAACCGTACAATTGAGCACGTACCTCAATTTAAGGAGCTCTAAAGATGAAAACAAAAGCAAAAGTGACAGAAATATTTAAAAGAACACAATCTAAAACAATTGTGCCAGTGCAGATAATTTTTCTCTCTCCTGTTTCTTCAAATGGAGACTTGCTTTTCATAATATTAAAACTAACTTAATAACTTCTGTGCCACCAATACAGCAATGTGTGACAGATATGTAAAAACTTAATATAGAACAAATCAAAGTTACCACATAAAATCCCAAAGGCTTGATGCCTGAAAAAGAGGCTCATTAGCAATGCTATCAGATTTCTGAGGCACAGTGAGAAGTATGCACTCAGCCCACCTGCCTTTGTGACGCTAATAAAAAGATGCAAACAGAACTCTAAAACCTTTAGAAATCGCTTCCAGATAGTATCACAAATATGTTAAGCCTTAGAACTTGTTTTCTGTTGCCAGTAACATGACAGCACAGACTTAGAAAAGTACAAAGAGCAGAGGCTTATATTGGCTCATTATTGTGGATGTGTAAGGTTTAGGTCTTCATCTGTTGATGGCCTTCTTCTAGCAAAATGTCAAAGTGGTACAAGGATCACAGGAAGGATGCAAGGAGCATGTGTCTATGTCTGTGTAGATTTTGTTTTTCTTGAAGTACACCAAGAATTCAATCATAGCAGGCAGGAATATAATGACATGATTAAATCCACTCACATTGACCAAATTCTGACTCTAAGTACTATATATTTTTACCCTTTTAAGACTTCTGTTATGTAAAATTTAGGAGACTTTCAAACTTCATGAAAGCCATCACTTTAGGTAAGAATGTTATAATCCACCCCTTGTCAACTTGGTACTAGACACATTTCCTTAAAGCAGTCTCCAAATTCAAAGACATGCTTATTAACATTTCACAACTTCAACATTATAACTCCAGTTTGGCTCTCATTAAGAATTACTATTAAGTCTATCAACATTTTATTACATGAAAACCATAATACTCTGCCTCTTGGCCCCCAAAGACTCATGTACATCACTTTATGCAAAAGGCATTTATTCTATCTGCAACGGGTGCCAAAGTTCTAAAAGTTGCAATATTTCTAAAAAGTCCAACTCCCAAATTATAATAGTTCCAACATTTGACGACAGAAGGGCAACTTTACCATTCCAAAAAGTACAAACAGCAAGGTAGAATGCAGCATTGGGAGCAAAGTAGGTACCAAATCACACAGGGCAAACATTAAATCCTGTAGCTTCACTTTCAACATTCAACGCAATCTGTGCCAAATTGTGAGCTCTATGTGGCTACACCTCTATGGCATTTCTGCTGGTTATAGCCCAAATGGCTTTACTCTGGGGCTAGCCTTGTTCCTCCCTTGCAACTTTCTTCAGAAAAAATCCACATTTCTGGCTTTTGCTAACTTCTGGGGGTTTCCAGTGAATAGGCTTCTCACTCATGGCTTTATACACTGCCCACCCAAGGGCACACTGTCTTATCTTCCAGGCCTTATGAAATCTTGGTGGAAGCCTTAACTTTAAAACTCCTGCATTCTACATGCACCTAATACTGATACTGCATGGATAAGTCCAAGCTCCACTGACAGCTAAAGTGGTAACCAGGTTTTCTTCTCTCTTAGTTATAGGCGTCTAGTGCTTGGATTGTGGACACCCTGATTTTGATTTTGAGGAACAGATTTTCTATGTGGATGCTATTTTGAAACCTGGGGTAGCTGCTTTGTCTATTCTGCAACACGGTACCTGTGGCTTTTTCCTCAAGCGAAGTCCCTCACCCATGTATTTCTGAAGATGCCAAAGTTAAGAACCTTCTACGTCCTGTGTTATCACAGGACACTTTTTCTCTACTTTTGTTCCTCCTGAGAAATGGAGATCTCTGCTCCATCTTTACTCCACAGTCTTCCTGGTACTTCCTTTGTGGCAAAACTCACATTTTGAATCATCCTTCTGGGCTCTTTGCTCTTGACTCTCTTTATATATCTGACTAAACTCCCCCAACAATAGCCATGGCACTGTCTCAGCATTTGACTGCTTTGAAATTCTTTTGCTAGGTTAATCAGTTCAGCACCTGTAATCTCAATCTCAGGCAAAGTCTCTGGACCTGAGCAAAATTCAAACGAACTTTCTCCAAGCCATAACATATATCATCTGGAGTCCAATAATCAATGTAGTTCTTCTTCCCAGAAGAAACCTCTGTAACCTGGTCTTTACAGGTAGGACTTTTATTAGCATTCTGGCTTTCTGAACTCTGACCAGAATCTTCCATACAGAACAGCCAAAGGCATTGTAGTTCTTCTCTTTCCAGTGACATGTCTGAACCTTTCCTATCTGTCTCAATTATTATTCTTTCGTTGCTTGGACAAATACCTGACACCAAAAATGAAGGAAGGAAAGGTTTATTCAGTTCACAGTTACTAGATATTTCAGTCCCTATGTGGCTGGCTCAAAAGCTGAGTGGCACAGGGCAGAGAGCATCCATTTCATGACAGTGGAATAGCAACAATGGCAACACAGAGAAAATTTGTTTCTTTTCTATTGCACTGAGGCTCTCTGCCCCAGGCAGAGTACACACATCCATCATCCCAGAAGTACTAATACCTATAATCCCATGGTGGGATCACCCATTATCCCCGTGGATCGGGAGTTAATCACGAACTCTAGATGTCCCTGCCCCATGACTACATGAGGCTTCTGGGAGTGGGTGACAACTAGACAAAACCACAACACTGTCCTTTCCCATAATCCATTTCAAAATCTGGTAATCCATAGTGTCTGGTACAGTCACAACAGTGATCCCAATTCTATCTCAGTTAAGTTTCACTCATGTCTGGGATAAAATATCCAACAGTCTGACTGTGAAGAGTAGAGCTCCTTTAGGAAGTGCCATGAGTAAGTGCCATCTCTCTCAGTGCCATTTTATATCCCTTTTTGTGCTGAGTTCCTCTAGAGAGGACCCTCCATGATCTAGGAAGAGAGTCTCCACACCCTAAGGAGGGGCCTAAGAGGAGAAAAAGATAGGATTTAGAATTATAGAAGAAATAGAGCACATTGCAGAGAAGATAACATGTAGTATTGCTGACACAGCCTGACTAACCATCATTTGTGAGACAAAGTGAAATTAATAACATTTCTGCTCATGGAGACTTGAACAACTTCGCTAGGACAGAAAGTCTTATCTGCCGTTAGAAGCAGGGAGGAAATGAGAGACAGTCCTTCTATAGCAGCCTTCCACAATCAGCAGTTAGTACATGACCTCAGTGCAAATGCTGGCAGCTAGAACTGTGGAGTAAGAGCTTCCAGGGATGTCACCATCAGGGAGAGCTGAAGTTTGGAACCTAGGACCCAGAGATGCCTCTCTGTTGCTTCATAATGTAAAGTTCCAAGAGTTCATGAAAGAGAAATAGTCAAGGGAGATTTCCAGAAGTTGTAGAGCAAACTGGAAGGTGATCCACTGTGAGGCAGGTAGTGAGGAACACAGAGCATGCCCCAAAGTCATAGTCCTGGTTCCCTTTAAGTTACACAGGGGTGGAGGGTCACACTGGTGCCATGTCCTCACAGTAACCAGAACTCTGTACCCAGCAGAGTCCTGAGAATGGACTATCACGTTAGATCTTCAGTGTAAATAGAAAGTCATTTTGACTTGAGCTCAGTTCTTAATTCTAGGCTGAGAAAAGAGCTGTTCATTCAACACAGTGGAAAACTCTGTTGTAACTCTTTATTTGATTGCATCATATTTTACTGTTTTTATATTGTTTTTATTCTTTCCTGTTTCCCTTCTTCTCCACATTTTTCCTCATTCTTTTATCTTTTTTCTTTTATATCTGCGTATGTGTATGTATATTTCTCTTCTTCTTGCCTTTTTTATCCTAACACAATTTTTAAAAGGTTAGGAACTTCCCCATGTCTTCTTATATCCCTCCTAGTTGTATCTCTATCTTTTGCCAGACATTTTTCTCCCTTGTCTGATTTATTCTCAATTTTTTTTCTTTTTCTCCTCTTTTTAAATTTTCTCCCTTTAACTTTTCCCCTAAAATTTATTTCAGTCACAGAATCTTGTCCCATCTCCATTTTCTTGACAATTTATGCCTAGACTTCACTTTACCCCCTTCTAAATATATAACATAATCCATCATTATTAGGCTATCTTAACTCCCTTATATTCTCCCCCCATACAACAAAGTAGAGGACTTGAAAAGGAAAAGAAAAAAATCTCCATTTTTCTTTTGTCCTTCCTACTCTGACATTAATCAGTCTTTAGATAATTGATGCTATAAAATTACATGTAATATACTTTTCAACATTGGAAGAGACACAGGTATCATATTTAGTATTCAAAATAATAGGTTAAGACTAGAGTTATTTAGATGCTTACACAATAATTGTGTCTTATCGTTTTGCCTTTTTGTATTTTCTTGAATTAGTTACTAAATGAAGATTACTTAGAGAGCCTGTGCTATGTTCTTTTATGATTTCCTGTGTATATTAGGTTGTTTCGCTGTGTAGTTGTTCTTTCAGTGTTCTGATTTAGCAAGTGCCTAGCCTGACTCCACTCTGCTAGCTCATTTTTTCACCCTAATACCCAGTGCCAATATTATTGATACAGCTCCTTGTGTTTTTCTATGTACACTCGTACTCTCAGAATTTTCAGTTCCTCATTCTGAACTCCTTTACCATCACCTCTACCTTCTCTAGGATTATTCCTGTATCACATTTATCCCAAGCCTCCTGCTCTAAACAACTCATATTGCCTACAGCATCGAAGAACAGCCACAAATTACAAACTCTCATTGTTAAGGTTTGTGTACGGGTGCCTCAAAAAACCCCATGTAGTCATGAGGGATGGGTCTTTCAGATGGAGCTGAGTTCAAAAGTTGTGATCTGTTGAGTGTCTAGTGACATGACTGAGGGTGTGAGTATCCACACTTACCCTACAGTGGGTAGAGTACATACAGTGCAAGGGAGAAACACAGACTTGCTTCTTCCCTTAGTTCTTGTTGCTTTAGCTGTCCTCCATGATGATGAATTGTTGCCCCCCATTCCACTGTTCCTTGTAGCCATATTGTGTACTGAAGTTTCTACAGACTGAGAGCTAAATAAGCCTTTCCTTTTTAAACTTTGAGTGTCAGGTATTTTGTTCCAGCAATGAAAAAAGTAACTGAGACAGTCATATGTGCAAGGAATACACAAAGAGAGAAATGTAGCTGAAAAGATTATTATAGAAGTGTTTTTAAGACTGTCTCTGTGGATACTAATATAAATAGAATACAATTATTTTGGCAAAACATAAAAATAGATTTGAAATTGCATAAAACAATAATAAAAGTAGTAAATTCTACTACTAGATATGCCAAGTTGAGACTTATTTTCAGGAAGTCCACATCCTAGTAAAACTTTTCACATAAGCCAAACTTTCTCTTCACTTCTCTGACCCAAACCCCCCAAAAAACAATAAAACAGGAGGGGAAATATATGAAAATAAACACAGATAAACATATGAGAATAGAAAAACAAGGAAGCAGATATCTAATATCTCTCCCCGGCTTTCCCAAGACAAAACAGGGGTAAAAAAACAAGAAGAAAAACAAATATCATGCAGCATGAATCTATTAAAATGTCATAAAGAAAATAAAGAAAATGTCATAAAAGAAAATAAAATGTCAAAGAAATTTCTTTCAATAGCCAATTTTAGGGAATTAGGTAGAAAACTGGATGAACTGAACAAAGCAGTTTAAAATCTCAAAGACAGATTCAAAAAGTATATAGAATCCTTGGAAAATTATCAGATAGAAATATGTGAATTTTCAAAAAATAATTATAGAATGCACACATTGCAGCAATTACAGCTATGAAGATATTGTGTCTGATATTGAGGACAAAATGAAGTATGACACAGAGCTCAATGAAACCACATAGAAAATAGAGAAAAAGGGAAGGCTATTCGGCAGCTAACATAAAGATCTGCCTAACTAGTTGGAGCTAAAGGAAAATTAGACAACATGACAGTTGAGTTTACTAACATGCTTACAGAAACCATAGAAGAGTTTCTCAAATAGAAGAAAGAACTTAAATTACAGATAAGTGATGCTCAGGGCCGATGAGATGGTTCAGCGGCCTAAAGTACCTGCTTAGCAAAGCTTAGGCAAGCTTAGGCAACCACAGGGATTGCGGTTCGATTCCTGACACCACATGGTGTGCCAGCCCCTCCCCCATGGCAGTCTGAGGCTGCCGAAAAAACAACAACAAAAAAAGAATAAGTAAGTGATGTTCATAGCACAACAATTTCATTAAAAATTCACCAAGGCATATCTTTATAAAATTATCAGATATCTGGAAAAATAAAAAAAAAGAACTATAAAAGTAGCTAAAGAAATTCAAAATATCAAATACAATGTTAACTTATTAGAATCATTAGAGAAACAGAAATTTAAACATCAGGAAAAGAAAAAATACACAAAGAAATAAAGGCAGAAAATGGGGTATTACGCTAGAAGTTTTCTGCACAAGAAAGAAGCAATCATTATGAAGAAATAAACTAGAAAGTGGAAACCATTTTGCTCACTATGTTTGAGATAAAGTAATAACACCTAGAATACACAAATAATTTTTTTAAAAGGTAAAATTAAAGATTAAGTGAAGAAATGGGTAAGAAGTGGTTGTGGTAGCAAAAGCAACCCTATATATCCAGGGGGAAGCAGAGACAGGAGAATTGCTATGAGTTTGATACAAAAAGAGTTCAAGGAAAGAAAACACATGGAATGGGGAAAAAAAAAATTAGCTAATAGTCCGTCAACAATTGACTTCCGCCTGGAGTACATAAAGGCTTAAAAAAAATCAGGAACCTAAGATTCAAAGACTCAATCCAAAAAAATAGGGCATCTGAGATGAACATACACTTCTCAGATGAAAACAAAAAGTGGAATACAAACATATATGAAAATATGCTCAACATAATTGATCATTCAAGAAATACAAATTAAGACAACACTGAGATCCCGTCTCATCCCAGAAAGCATAGATGTCATTAGGAAGTCAAATATTAAATGCTGGAGGGACTATAAAGGAACACTTCTTTACTGTCTTTGTCCATGTAGACTGGTGCAACCACTATGGAAACCAGTGTGGAAATTCTTCAGAAATCTAGGATTAGGAGTCCCATTCAATCTATTTCCCGAAGAACTGAAAACATGATACCATAAACATATATGTGCACCTGTGATAATAGAAGCACAATTTCTCATAGCTAAGTCTTGGCACTAACCCAAATGTCCATCATTTGAGAAATGAATATGAAAGATAGGACAGTTTTATACAATGAAATAGTTTTTGTTGTTTTTAATAAGAAATAACAATGGGACAGTTTCAAAACACATCAGTAGTACATTCCCAATAATTGATACAATGCATTTTTTTTGAAATTTGGAGAATTTATTTTATGCTGAGTAGCAACATAAGATCTTATAGAGTGACAATATTTTCTACTTTTAAAAAGTTTGAAAGAGAACACAAAATTGTTTTAAAAAAGAAGAAAACATTAGAAACAGTACAGAATTTTACTAAGCAAAATAATAGGAATTCGACAATAGTTGCTGTATTACATAGTATTATTATATCTGCATCCTGTGCTCTAAATAACTACTACAAGACTAACAATATGCATTGTATCATAGACAACCTGGAAGGGTAGACGTGGTCTGAAAGGCACAACAGGTGCTGTGAAGTGAAACAATCCATTCATTGGGAAGGAAAGACTGGAATGAAGGAAAGGAGAAAGAAAGAAGGGAAAAGGTCTATCTATGGATATATGCATGGTAGCTTCGACAATTGTAAGCTGATTTCTGCTGGTCTATTGAAAGGAGCAGCTAATGCTTAAAATTTTCTTCCTTAAATTTGTTATAACTTTTTAAAACCAATTTTACATGTTAATATCTGGTAATACAAACACATACAAAAATGAAATATTAATCAGCTATGTAAGCTCAAAGCTTTTATAGGTAAATAGATGCAACTAGAGACCTTAATTGTAAATGAAATAAACAAGACCCATGTGAAGCACCATACTGTTTCCCCAGTGTAAGAACCTGAAAGAATAAATTTGAAAGTACAGGGTTGGAAGACAGCTCAGCAGCATAAACGCCTGCCTGGAAAGAACAAGCTCATGAATTTGATTGCTGGCACCAAAAAAAAAAAAAAAAAAAGTGTAATAGATATTCTGAAAGGGAAAGATACTGTTCTAATGGAAAGGAAATAAAGAAATGGGATGAGGGAAAAGAGAAAGGTTAATATATATATATATATATATATATATATATATATATATATATATATGTTATGGCTATAGTAGTATATATATACATACATATATATACATATAAATTATGGCTATAGTAATATATATATATATATATATATATATATATATATATTATGGCTTGAATAATCTATGGCAAAAAGTAACTATTGCTAATTTTCTATCTTTATTGTAATGTTTCATAACTTTTTGACAAATTTTTATGTTTATATTTGATAATCTGAACAAAACTTTAAGAAAAAATACCATGCACTATAAAACCCGTTGTTGAATTCCTAAGATTTTGTTTAGCGAAATTCTGTACCTTTGCTTTTTCTTCTTATTATTACTTTTAAGCTATTTTTATTCCCATTAAATGTGAAAGTAAACGTTTTTAAAATACAGAAAAAACTAGTGAACAGACACTTCACAAAGGAAGAAATATAAATGGTTGCCTAATTATGACAAATATGTTCAACATCTCTGATTATCAGAGAAACCTAAATTAAAATAATGCAAGTAATTCAATCTTATTCCACAAAGAGTATCATTTGCTAAAAAAGCAAAGAATAATTACTGCTGGCAAGGATATGGTGGAAAGGAACCCTCTTCACTCATGTTTCACTGGAATGTAAGCCAGTATTACCATTACTGCAATCTGTTGATGGTTTCTCACAGAGAAGAAGTTAGATACTCCTACTTGTTTTGTTTTGTTTTTTGTTTTGTTTTGTTTTGTTTTGAAGGACTGGGTTCCAACTCACAACCTTGCACTTGCCAGGCAGGCACTTTTGCTACAGAGCTATCTCCCCAGCCCCTCTGAAGTTAGATATTCAATAACACCCAGTGATTCCTCCACTAGGTACCATCCACAAAGAACTCATGACTTCCACCTACAGCAGTGCATGCACAACAGCTCTTATAGCAACCCAACTCCTAATGGCCAAATCATAGTGAATATCCATCCTCTCTCTCTCTCTCTCTCTCTAGTCTCTTTGAAGATTGGAACACTGCTGTCCTGTACAGAATTTTAGAACTGAGACATTTGTACAAAAACAGATATTCCTGGATAATATAATTCTGAATGAAGTGGATTAAACACAGTAGCTTAAATACTGCATGGCATCTCTCATTTGAGAGGCAAAGTGCAAACGAAGAAAGTAATGAAGATGGTGTCTTAGTTACTTTTTACTTGTTGCTTGGAAAAATACTCGACACCCAAAATGAAGGAACAGTTTATGGAGGTTTCAGTCCATGTTTAGCTGGCTCAAGGCGGAGTGGAACAGGGCAGAGAACATCCAGTTCATGGCAGTGGAACAGCAACAATGGCGACAGAGACAACCGACCAGCTAGAGGAGAAGAGAGCAACAGCAACCAGTCAGGGCAGCAGAACAACAGCCAGAGTCTGTCTCCCTGTCTCTTGAATTATATCAGACTCTCTGCCTTAGCCTATCTGCCTTAGGCTACACCTGTAATCCCAGAAGTACTTAAAACACATAATCCCAGGGATCATGAATCAAGTCTCAAACAATAGATCAGTACTAAATAATGAGTCAAGTCTAAAGCTATAGAAGTCCCCACCTATGACTACATGAGGCTTTGATGAGGGGGACAACTAGACATAAAACATAATAGATGAGTATTAGGGGACAAGGGGATGTTTCTCTTGCCATGAGAAAACAGTCCAAGGAACACTCTCAGGAATGAGGAAGACAGTACAGGAAAGAAGCATGTGGCATGTGTGGGAACCTAATCACCTCAACGTTGTGAACATTATACACCACACCGTGAGCAATGATTAATAACATAACATAAATGAGAATGTGGATAAGAGAACTGGAGGTAGAGAAAAGAAAGAAAGAGGAGAGGAAAGAGACTTTTTAAAGAAAGAGAAAGAAACAAACAGTACTGTGCTATGTGAATTCTTCTCCAAGTGATTGCAAGCTGTATAAACAGAAAACCTATATTAGTATATTGCAAATTAAAATAATAGAGAGAATGCAACATACACCTTCAAGTATATCTCTGACAACTTAAGGAATTCCCATTGAGCCCTAATTCAAACAAATCTCAGTAATGCCACCCTGGGGTCTGAACTATTAAGATAGCAGAATGAAAGGACTAAGCCTGATTTTTGAAGAGCAACAGCAACAGAAGGTCACAAGTATAACTTACATAAGAAAAAGTTATTTTAAAAAAAGTTATTTTCGTAAATCTCTTGTAAAATAAATATGAGTTGTAGTTTAAATGCTTATCAAGTTTGAAACATGGCTTGAAATGTAGTCGTCACTGTAATAAATTTAAGATGTGACCCTTTAAGATGGTTGAACTAAGAAACCATTACAAGGGAGAAATTGATAAAGAAAAAGCAGATTTTTATTCCACGAGTTCAGTTCATCCTTCCTTTTCTTTTGCGTTTACTTGCTTGTATTCTGCCACATAATGAAACAGCTCAAAGACCTGCACTAAATGTTCCACCTTGCTCTTAGAATTTTGAGCCCTCATAGGATGACAAAGGAATTTCTTTGCTTGATCTGTTACCCAGTCTGCTGTATTCTAACAACAGGAAACAGAGTGATATGGTTTAAAACAAAAGTTACAAATATATAATATAGTTTTATTTTCCCCACTTTCGTTGGGATGATTATATAATGCCATATACCCTTCAAGAAATCTTGTCATTCTTGAAAGATTACTACAAATATTCTTTAGTTTTTAGCACCAATTTTGTCACTTTGCACAGTAGTTTATAATTATTTGCAAGTGCCCATAAAATCACTGCAAAAACACATAAAACAAAAATCATTACATGTTTTAAGCAGTTTTCCAAAGGGACTTTCTTTGGTCTTTACTATTTTGTTTTTTGGTACCCAGAATCGAGCTCTGGGCCTTGCAATTGCGAAGCAGGCACTGTGCTGCTGAGCTTAGTCCCCAGCCCTTTAAACAATTTTCCAAACCAGTCACTTTATGTTTTCCAAATCAGTGAATGCACTGGGATTAGAAATCAACATTCCTTACTGAATAACTAGGAGATATGCATCAAAATAAACTGATAAATAATGCTAAAATTCGGTGGTATAAGACTGAATACTGGGCCAGAGGGATAGTTCAGAGGTAAGCGTCTGCTTGACAAGCATAAGGTCCTGAGTTCAATCCCTGGTTAAAAAAAAAAAGACTGAATGCTTACTATTTTAAGTTTATTTTCATATATAATTGATTTTCATATGTATGTTTCAAAATGAAATAAATCCTTCAGAAAAATGATTTTTACTGAATGAATAATATTTTTTTCCAAATTGCAAATATTTGTTGTGTTAACTTTTCCTAAACTTGGATCTTTGGTAATTTTAAGGACCTCAAGACTAAGCAATGGTGATTACAAGAAGTACCTATTACCATACTAATTATTGTGCTAAATTAATTTCCATATGAAAGTGGTTAAGAAAAAGTTTTCTGGGAGACACCCACTCAGGACCCCCCTCCTGTCTCTGAGACAGGAGCCTTCTTTCCCTCAATAAATATGTTCTACTCATTAACAAAGAAAAGAAAAGAAACAGTTTGCTGTTTGCTACACTTTTCATAGTATTTAAAATGTAAAGTTAATAATTAAATAGAAGTGTAATTAAAACTATAAATATAGAACCATTGAATTTTAATCAAGTTTTCTGGAATCCAAGAATGTTGGGCATACCCGTGTTTCTAGTTAGGAAGGAGAAGCCTGAGTTCAAGGTTAGCCAGGAGATGCTTCACACTATCCTGTCTCAGAAATAACAACTAGTGGGGCTCGGGAGATAGCTCAATAGAATAAATAGGTGCCTGGCAAGTATCAGCAAGATAGTTCAGCTGTCTAAAGCCCCCGCTGAGGCAAGCCTAGCCAAAGCACAGAGACCACATTTTGAAACCAGGCACCACATACTGCACCAGCTCCACCCCCAGGGTGGGGTCAGCCAACCTCAAAAAACAAAAAACTGAAGACAAGTCATAAGTTAAAAAAAAAAAAAAAAAAAAAAAAAAAACTAGAACTTTTTTGCTTGAAATAAAAAAAAAGAAAAGAAAAAAAATCAACTTGGGCACACTATGCACAGAAACAAAAAATGTGATACAGAACTCATTTTCGTATAAAGTCATGTATATAACAAATATTTATCAAGTGTTATTTTTAAAATTTTATTTAATTTATTGTATTTTTCACAAAACTAATACAAATTTATAATGGCACAAGAAAGGCTTAAGATCTTGTTTGACTCAAGTATATTTTCAAATATATTCATGAATCCCTGTTATTCAGTTGTATTTTATAAATGTTCTTACTTTTATCTCACAATAAAATCAAAAATATTACTTCAAATCATGTAAAATTATCTTCTAAGGTCACAGTCTACTCACCTTTTTTTTTTTTTTTTTTTTTTTTTTTTTTTTTTTTTTTTTTTTTTTTTTTTTTTTTTTTTTTTTTTTTTTTTTTTTTTTTTTTTTTTTTTTTTTTTTTTTTTTTTTTTTTTTTTTTTTTTTTTTTTTTTTTTTTTTTTTTTTTTTTTTTTTTTGGGGCCAGCACAGCCCATTCTGGGGCTGGGACTCAAACTTCAGTCCCTACACTAAATGCTTGCCTATGCTTACCTAAGCAGGTGCTAAAGTCTGCTGAGCTATCTCACTGGCCCATACTCAACTTTTCATTATTGATGACTAACATCTGAATTTTGAAGACTTTCTGACTAAAGAGAAATTCTTGCACAGAATTAGTTATTGCTGGAAAAATAAGGACATGTACATAGACCTAGATGTTTAAATTAAACTAGGCACAATGGATTATTTCTACTTTAATTTAAAAAGTATTCTTAAATAGTTGGACAAATAGCATCAGACAAGTCACAATGATCTCATTATCTTCCTCTTTATAGAGAGATAGCCTGTTAGTTATAATAGTATAATAGATATAGTGTTAGACATATGATCTCTCTATGTGCCCAAATATTTTTTCTCCTATCTATGTTTTCACAATAAAATCTCCAGGAATGTTAATGTATTGTTAAGAGTTTGTATAATTTTAATGAATTCTTGAATCATTTAAAATAATATAAATGAACATCTATGCAAATTTTGAAAGCTTTTGCCTAAAACTATGTGAATCTATAAGAAAAGACTTAATTTCAACTCAGTCTTCTTAGCTTCAAAATCATAACTCCTTATGCTATTCAAATAACTTAAAATTATGTAGTATCCAATTTCATACAAAATTAATTTTAAAATATCCACTAGTCTTTCTTCATTGTTTCTGTGAGGTGCTCATCATAACATTTCAAATTCCTCGAAAATTTGGTATGAATAATTTTTATTTCTATAGAACCCATGAGAATGTGCAATGGAGCAAGAATCATAATAAATAAATGCATATGCCTAGAAAGAGCTGTTAGTCAGGACAATTTATAGGAAGGAAGCCTTTTCCATTTAGTCTCCTCTTACACCAACTTGTGTACACCTACCAAAATGAGATGAAGGAGTAGAAATGTTTTGGGATGATTATATCCCCATAGATATCCATTTACGTTGGTTTTAAATACGAATACTATTGTTTGTGTAAGTTCTCCGTGGTAGACTGAACTAATTACATAGATCAGTGAATGTAGTACACAAATTTGCATGATGTTAGGTTCCTTCTAAAAATATCTTTGCTCACATCCATTTCTATTATTTCTCAGAAAAATGCTAATATAGAGTATTATTTGTCAACTTCATTTTTCCTTCATATAACAGTCTCCTTGCTTTTAATCCAGGCTGTTTTTATATTTTGAGGGTTTTTTGTTTTCAGTTGGTCTGTTTGTTTTATTTTAGCACTTGCCAGGACACTATATCACAGGCCATATATTTTGTTTAGCATGTTTCTATCTTTGTCCAATAAGTTTTCTTCACCTGCCATTCCTTCATTCTTTTTTAATCAGCACATCCATGATAACACTATTATATTTATATCACAATCATGATGCATTACAAAACCCAGAGGCAAAAATAAGTCATGACTAAAATAATTCACACTTATTTACTCCATAAATCTACTAGTTAAAGAATAAAGTGAACCATGTTGAATATACCAATCTAATGTCAGATGGCCTTTTTAATACTTTCAAGGACAGTAAGAGCATCATCTTCAAGGTTCAGCTAAGCCTTCTTGATGCTTTTTCTTGCTACATGTCCCTCACAATTTAACACATTTACCCATGCACATTCTTCTTCTGATTTCAGTTTCACACAAATTCAAACAGAAATATACAAATGCTTATTCAAGCTTTTACTCTGCCACATACTGGAGGACAGATTGGCCCAAACAATTCATAAATGGGGGAGGCAAAAAAAAAAAAAAAAGATTCTGGGAAACACCCACTCGGGACACCCCTCCTGTCCCTCTCTCAGACAGGAGCTTTCTTTCCCTCAATAAATCTATTATGCTCATTAAAAGAATAAAATAAATAAACAAACAAACAAACAAACAAATAAATAAATAAATGGGGGAGGCATCTAAGAGTTAAGAATTCAAAAGATTATCTTATTTAGTGTCAGGATACAGAGGACCAAAACTTGAAACAGCGACTATCAAATACACCTGCTATATGTCTAAAGAAACATATAGAGCACATCAAGAAAACTCATTCTTTAAATCTTGATGAAATTTTTTTCTGATGGAATACTATATTGTTTATTCATATTACATAATTCCAAATAGAAATGGGTTGACTATAGTTGAAAGCTACATTCATTTTATATATTAACTTATATCACCATATGACTGCTTTTTATTTTAAAAATCAAAAATAAATAAAATGAACAAAACTAAAAACACAGCAACATAAGACAATACAAGCGGAACAAGATTTTAAAACAAGGAAAGGAAATTAACAATGGTTGACTTAAATTTTTACTTTGACTAGCATAAGATTGATCTTTATATTCCACTCAAGACTATTAGGTGAAATGTCTATTTTTCTTTAATTAAATTCCTTTTAAGCAGTCTTCGTAGAAATATAATTTTAAGTTTCTCTTTCTTGTTCTATATTTGGCATTTTTATAGTTAAATTGTACCATTCCTATTAATTAAATTTTTATTTTAATTTTTCATTTACCAGATTTGTTTAATTGTATAAATAACTGCTAAAGTTTACTAATATTTGTTATCAGTGAGCTTTCACAAAATTGTGATAGTTCATTTGACAAACCATGACTATGTTAGAGGTCTGGGTGACCATGGTCATAAAACTTGTATGACTGAATTAAGAAACTCATGGAAAGTTAGTTCATGGTTGGGTTCTTATCCACCTCCGTGCATTAATTCATTCAGTGTGCCATGCCTTTGGGGGTTACGGGTCTAGTTGAGGTGGTACCACCACGCTCTGTTTCCTGGCAACTGCAAAGTCAACAGATGTGCTCCATCACACCCTTCTGCCATTATATTCCTACCTTGGATCCAGCAGACCATGAACTGAATTCTCTTAAATCATGTGCCAAATAAACCAGCCTCCTATAAATTTTGTTGCCAAATATTTTTTTCTCAGCATTGAGTAGCTGTCCAACACAGTGATAAATTAGAAAGATTAATATCGCTAGTCCTTGTACATTACGAAGTAAACTTTGGCTTGATTTAAATAAAAATTCATAGATGAGGAAATCCACATTGGCATGTATCATCAGAGAAAGTAAAAGATATCTAAATTCCAAAGCTTGCCACATGATCAATTAGATTAAGCTCCCTAACAAAAATTTTGAAATGCACCAAGAATAACAGGTCATCTGTTCAACATTAGCTGTGCTAAAAGTGGTTTTATATGTGTCTATCCATTTAAATACCATAATATCCCAGTGAACTACTATTAGTATACTGACTTCCTAAATGACAAATCTATAGGCTATAAAATTTTAAACTCTAAGCTGAAATTATACTGATGCTGAAAAATAGTTAACCAAACCTAGAAAAATGCACCTTCTAATTCCCTATGAGAAGCAGTCTCTTTCAGAAGATGAAGAAATGAACACATGTTCTTGTGACAAAAGTAAAAGATGAACCCAGGGCTTTGTATTAGACCTCAAAACTTTCTCACCTGGACTTGCAATGTAAGATTATAGTCTTGTATATCTCCATGGCAAGAAGATTCAACACAAAAAAAACAAAACAAAACAGACTCTCTTGTAACACTGTGTAACTCATTCCTTCATACTTGTGTTTTTAATGTTTGAACATTTTACCATGTCTTTTTACATTCAGATCTTATACAATAGCCTCTCATCATTAAATCCCTAATTTTATGAGAAAAATATAATGTTTGCAATACTAAAAGAACCAAATTATACCTTTATCTTATTACAGTGTATTTTCAAGATTTACTAGAAGCTATCCTATCCAACATTTTTTCTTTTCTAAAGCCCATACCAATGACACACAAAGTACCAGTTCCTTTAGCTTGGATTCATCAACATGTTTAAATTGCCCTAAATCCCCAGGTCTGGTGGCTCACGCCTGGTACTAGTCCCAGATCTTCTTGGCTGAGGCAGGAAGATCATTGTAAATTAGAGACTACTCTTGTCTACATAGTGAATTCAAACCCAGCCAGAGCCGAATAGTGAGTCGTTGTCTCAAAAAACTTTAGTTTTTAAAGTGAAGAGAATAAGATGTTTATATTCTGTCTCGAGCACTTAGAATAGTTACTGATACAATGCAAAAACAGTCAGTTTTTAGAGTAAGCTAAGGATATTGCTTCTTTAGAGGAAAAAGTTCAGGGAACTTGAATATAAAGTTAAACAGCATAAATTGTCACTATAAAGTATTACATGTTGTTTTCATACAGTTTATTTTATGTTATGTATAGGGAGATGTTAACTACCAAAACACAGCATATAATAATGAACTAGCATACATTTTGCATGCTGTTATTTAGCATTATATAAGAAATTAGTGACTTTTTAAAATTATGACTTGATTAAAAAAAATAACCCTAACTTATAGTTGCTTTATTGATTAGACGTTCATTATTATAAGGAATCACTCATATTTGGCATTCTGGGAAATTATGAGAACATATTCAGGTATTAATGCATCATAACTAAATAAGAACTTATTTGCTATTGACTTCTTCCAGAGCTTTGGCAAATAACACTCTGTTAAATTCTTTTATGTTTAATATTTCTCAAGTAGTTAATTTCTGAATGTGTGAAGAATAAACTTTTCAGTCTATGTAAGGCCTTCAAAATATACGTTTCCAACATCAAACAGATAAGATATCTATTCATCTTACGTGTTTACATAGGCACAGGCATTTTCGGAAACAGATGTTCATAGAAATATATTAGAATGCAGACATCAATGTTATGTTTATCTCACAGCACTGGTTTAGAGTTTTAATTTCTAAAGCAGTACTTAAATCAACATTACAGAATATTTCAGTGATTTATATAGTCCTTAATTTCACTGAGCTAGAAAACTGCCCTCAAATGCAGCCAGGCATATGACAGACCTAGTGGTACAAAAAACTACCAATGGACTTTGCCAAAGAACCAGATGCTGCCTTTGGAAGAAAATTCTCCAGTTTGGTAATAGGAGCACGTAATGTCATCCAACTTACTCTTCCATAATTTGAAGATAACATTTTTGTATAACCTAAGCACAAAGAAACTTATATGACTAGTACTAAGCTAAAGTATGATTAGTCTTTGGAACATATGTAAGGGTATACAACATGAATTATAATGCATTTATTTTGATATATATTAGCATAATGAGAACTTAGGTACATTATTTAAATAAAAGATAGAAATATGTATTGAGAAGCATCAAGTATGTGTCTATAACTATCTAAAAAGTACATAAAATTATTTTATAATCATTTTACATTTGCTGTATTATGATAGGATTTTTTCTTTGGAAATTCTTTTAGACCAGATTTGGTCTATGTGTATTCTTGCTAGCTTGTTCTGCGTTATTTATGATTATTACTCCAAAGAGTAATAAAATCAGTATAACTCAGTTCAGAGTGCAAAGGATAAAATTTTATAAGTACAAAAGAAATGCATAACACATACAATATCTGAATAAAACATCCTTTTTATTTATTCTGAATTTACTGATTTTAAAACCAGATAGCAATTAAAATTAAATAGAATTTTTTTCTCCTGAATTGAACTAACAGTATTAACCCTCAATTTCTGATGTTATTTTAAGATCTTTTAATGAATGGTTGTATAGCTTCCACCAGTGTGAAAATTTGAAAATATACAATTTTAAACATATGATTATTTTTTGAATTACATTGGAATTGTTCCAAATTGAATACATTCTAATAAACATGAACAAAAATTGTCAATATTGCTCTCTTTCTCTCCATATGTATATATATATATATTTATATGAATTACTTAGGTATTCACTATATATTAATACTTCTCTGTATTATGTGATGAAGTGATTTAATTCAATGCTTGAGATCTATTGCAAATTTTGTAGTAGATGTCCTGTATTTCCAAAAATGACATCTACTATTTATAATAACAGTCATAATAAACCCTCTAAGAAATTAATTTTATGTCATTCAATTACTCAGGTGAATTATAAATTACTTTCCTAGTACTCATAAAAGTGTGGTTTATAGTCATTCATTTCTGGAGGAGTTTGAGAATCGTCCAGTGATTCAGAAAAATAAGATACGATTATCATCATGATAGTGCTTTTTATTCTGCATAGAAACATTAGTGATTTTTATTCTGGGTGTTTTTCATAAAAGAGTGGCAAATTGCCATGAACATAAGTCACTCAGAAGAACAAAAGTGGTGAATTTCGAGAAGAGGGGTTCTGATCTAGATCGCCAGTGTTTGTGCTGTCCTGTGAAGGTCACCGGAGGCTGTTACACAAGGACAGATAGTAGCACTGGTAGCAGAGGCATCCTAGCAACTCTGTTCAAGCATCAAACTCAAAAGCAGCCAGTACTTTGCACAGACACAGATGTTAGTGTTAAAATTTTAATTCCAGACCATGGCATCTGTGTTGTTTTTCTGTGTGTGTCAAACTTGTGCTTTGTGTGGATCAGCTGTTGGCTCTCTAGAGGAGCATAAAGGAAGAGGAGAGTGCAAAAAGAGTATTAGTTACCTTAATTCTTTTCCATGAAGTATTATCAAAATTTGGTAATTTTATATTTGTATTAATATTGGATAGAGCTATCTCACAATATTTCTGTAGGAACCGAAGACTTTGGGATTAAAGGTAAAAAAATGCTGGTTTTCACATAAAGCATCTGAACAGATCACTTCAAAGGCATATGCTGAATAGAAATATTACCTTAATTACATTCAACTCCTCACAAAGTGGGAAGACTATTGCATTCACATTTAAAAATTAAATTAGGAATCCGGGTGTGGTGGCTCATGCCTGTAATCCCAGCACTTGGGAGGCTGAGGCAGGAGTATTGGTGCGAGTTCGAGACCAGCCTGGGCTACAAAAGTGAGCTCAAGGCCAGCCTCAACTGCATAGTGAGACCCTGTCTCAAAAAGACAAAAAAAAAAATTAAATTAGGATGACAAAGAATGAATATGGCCACTGTCATCAATATACATATAATTATGAGGCATAAATGAGTATTATAATTTCATGAATCTTTAATATAATATAATATATATATATATATATATTTATTAATGATTTCTGATCTGATTTCCAATTATTTTTATTTTAGAGAAAAAAGCAACAAAAAGTAACAATAAAGAATTTTAGAAAAGGATAATAGGAGATGAACAGTCATTAAGATATTACATATTGTAGTCTTCAAAGTAGTTACGGAGAGTATAAAATATAAACATTAAAAATCAGTAAAACGTAAGCACAAATCAACCTTGCCAATGAACTAAAATAAATTAGTAGTATAATTATTTGTTACATTTGAGAGATAGGACCATGTTTCTACATGTGAGTTGGTTTATTTACTTGTAAATATGTTCTCTAGTTGCATCCATTTACCTATAAAAGCCTTGAGTTGATTCTTTATAGCCTATTAGTACTCTCTTGTGCAAAAATATCACATCTTTTTATATATTCCTCTTTAGGTGGGCATTTGGGTTGTTTCTGCCATTTAGCCATTGCAAATCATGCTGATATAGACATAGGTGCATATATTCCTGTGGTATGATGGTTTCAATTTTTCATAAAAAATAACCAGAAAGGGAACAGCTGGGTTGAGCAGAATTTCTAGTCCTCATCTTTTTCAGGAATTTGCACACTGATTTCCACAATTATTAGACCACTCTACCCTTTTAATAACAGTGTTATTTCTTTTTTAAAGATTTTTTTTATTTATTTCTCTTAAACCTCATGTATTTGTGTTATGGCTAGT
This sequence comes from Myocastor coypus, assembly GCA_004027025.1. Classification (NCBI taxonomy): domain Eukaryota; kingdom Metazoa; phylum Chordata; class Mammalia; order Rodentia; family Myocastoridae; genus Myocastor; species Myocastor coypus. The sequence goes on from PVJA010002508.1 coordinate 102,986, forward strand.
TCAGCCTGATCTGGGGTGGGGGTGCGCAGCATGTGGTGCCAGGGATCGAGGAACCGTCGCAGCGTTTGCCTTAAGTTTCCTCCGCAGGCGCTTTAGACTACTGAGCCATCTCGCTGGCCCGACAGTGTTATTTCTTGATAATAGCTATTCTTTCTGTCTGCAGTGAGAATTTTAGTTATGTGCTGATATCTGTGTCAGCATCTTCTAATCTGTTTCATTGTTCCTCAGGTCTCTTTTCTCTCCTGTCTTTTGTTCTTTCTCTTTCTTTTCCCGACAATGTGTTCTGATTTATTTATTTATTTATTTATTTATTTATTTATTTTTGTCTTTTTGAGACAGGGTCTCGTTATGCAGTTCAGACTGGCCTTGAGCTCACTTTTGTAGCCCAGCCTGGTCTCGAACTCATACCAATCCTCCTGCCTCAGCCTCCCGAGTGCTGGGATTACAGATGTGCGCCACCACACCCGGCTTGTGTTCTGATTTTATCACAGCAGCTTTGCAGCATAATTTCAAGTCAGGAATTGTAAAGCCCTTGCTTTGTCTTTTGTGACCAGGGTTGTGTTTGCTATTCGAGATTTCTTCTATTTCCAAATGAATTTTAGAAAGGTATTCTCTAGAACTGTGAGGTATGTTGATGATACTTTGCTTTGAATCACATTAAATCTGAATAGCAGTTTGGGGAGTATGGTCATTTCCATAATGTTGGTGGTTCTTATGCTTGATAAAAAGATATTTTTTTCTTTTTCTGATATTCTTTTCTATGACTTTTTTTTTTCTGAGTACTATGATGATCAATGTATAGATCTTTTTCTTCCTTTGTTAGATGCTATTGTGATGAATGTGGTTTCCCTAATTTCTGATCCAGTGAGTATGTTGCTTATGTTCATAAATACTATTGATTTTTGAGTGTTGATTTTGAAACCCGCTATATAACTGAATTTGGTTTTTAAATATTCATGTGTATCAGTGGAGTTTGGAGGTCCTCTTATGATTAGGTCAGTCTCCTTAGTGAACATAAATATAAAAATTCTCAATAAAATGATAGAATGCAGCAAGCCTTGAAGAAGATTATATACCATGATCAAGTGGAATTCATATAGGAACACAGAAACAGTTCTACATACGCAAGTGAATAAGTGTAATCAATTATATCAAAAGAACAAGGGACAAAAATCATGGTCAGTTCAAAAACCATTTGAAAAAAATCGAGCACCCATTTACAATAAAACACCACTAAAATAGAAATAGATGTGTCTTTTCATTTCAACTTTAGAAAGGATATCTATGACAAATCAACAAATAACAATCCAGGAATAATTTATAATTTATATCATAAATGAAAATTCCAGGAATAATTTATAACTTACAAATTTTAAGTGACTTTATTTATATATATTATTATAATTTTCTGCTTTACAATTAATTTCTTACTATGCCTGATTTACAAATTAAACTTTACCACAAGTATGTGACCATAGGATAAATATAGATAAATAAAGTATAATTATGATTTTGCACTCACCTACATTTCAGGCATTCATTGTTGGTTTTGTAATGCAGAAATATAAATTGAAGATAAGAAGCATTTACTTTGTACAGTAGGATTAAACAAATATTTACTGATAAAAATAAAACACATTGCCTACAGGCAACTCATTCCTAATTACTAAAATTTATAGTTATAGGTTCATGTCAAAGACAAGAGAGGGAATAGGGAAAATATATATCTGTGTATATAAAGAGGATTTTCTATACAACTGTGCTATGGATTTCTGCAGGTCTGTCAAAAGGAGTAGCTGGTGCTTAATTTATTTTGTCTCCTTTTTTCAACTCTTTGATGTTTTCTACTTTTTCATTTTTTATATATTACTTTCTTCTCTCAATTTAGCATGCATATGCCTAGTAAATATGACAAATACTGTGAAATTTGTATTATTTTTACTGAAATTCCGTATGATTCGTAAATTTTCTGTTTTATGATTATTTCATAAAAGCTTCTTAAAAATAAATGTAAAGAAAAAAGAGAACTATAGTTTCATGTGTGGATATAAACTACTCTTTGCAATCAAAACAGCTGAATTCATCAGCTCTTTTTAAACTAAATTTAGTTGTAAAGAATTAAGTTAGCACTAATATGTAATATGACAAAGTCAACAGTCACTTTATATAAATATTAACAATCAAATAATTATTACTATATTGATCATATTACCTCATTTATCTACATTATTCCAAATCATTGACATTATGGGAAAAATAAAACAAATGAGAACTCATTCGATCCAGCAACCAGGCTCAGGCCTGGCACGTGAATGTGGCCTCACTGGGCCCACTGGAAACATTTTTGACCCAGCGAACATGCCCAGCATGTAATGTAGACCACCTGGGACCCATGGGAAACTCATTCTACCCAGAAACCAGGCTTTGCACGTGAGTGAGACTACCCTGGGCCAACCAGAAACTCATTTGACTCAGCAACCAGGCCCAAGGGTGCCCAGTGTAGAAAACTGCTGTAGAAATCCCTGCAGAGAGACTAGAGACAAGACCCACAGCAATGAAACGTGGGCAGAACGTCTTGTCAGAGTGGTACAGCAGGTTCGCCTCCAGGGCTGCAACAGGAAGAAGGGGAGCTCAGAAGCCAGACCCAAACCATACCCACCTGGCCAACTTTGAATCTGGTAGATCTGGACCTGGTGCTAAGGTAAGAACTCTACCAAACCTCTAAACCAAAAACCAGAAGACAGAACTACACAAAATGACAAAAAGAAGGAGTAAAATGCACTTTCAGGCCCAAATCCCATTCAAAACAAATACCAGAGACAATATCATAGAAGAAATTGAAAATCACACACCTGAAAATTCTGAAATAATAGAATCTGAAGAAAAGAAACAACTGTAGAAAGGCATAGAGGAAATCAGATGAGAAATAATTTCTGAAGTAAAAAAATGAAATGATAACTGTAATGAAAGAAGTATGAAGTGCTTATAAAGAAGACATTAATTAAAAATAGAGGAGAATAGAAAAATGATGGAACCATTGAAGCCGGGCGTGGTGGCTCACGCCTGTAATCCCAGCACTCGGGAGGCTGAGGCAGGAGGATTGGTGCGAGTTCGAGACCAGCCTGGGCTACAAAAGTGAGCTCAGGACCAGCCTCAACTGCATAGCGAGACCCTGTCTCAAAAAAAAAAAAAAAAAAAAAA